>VZTU01027137.1:0-42362 GCA_013400835.1 Zapornia atra | reverse complement strand
TTTTTTTTTTTTTCTTTACCATTATAAATTAATTGTTTCTTGACCACTGCGGAGCCTCAAAAGTAAAGCACTTCTCAGACAGCTGGCAGTTTTCTACTCAGTCGCTCTGGAGCTGTGGAACAACAGAGCCTTATTCCCTGACATGAAAACAAAACAAAAACCAAACAGAAGAAAACCACTGACTTAAAAATCGTTCAGTATTAACAGCAGCATGTTGAGCCTAAAGGACGTTACTTCAGAAAGCTTGCACTGAGTTTCTCTGATGTGCAATGCAGTTGGGTTAAGGCAAGTATGAACTGTACAGCCTTCAGGGCAAACAACGCGCTGTCTATTGACTTCTGCTGCAAGGTCATCCTGGTATTTTTAGTGTTGTGTTGACTAAGGAGACTCGACACGGCCAGGAGTGTGGAGAGGGCTCCAAAAGCACCGAATTGGCTGGGTTCATGTCTTAATCCAGATGGGCTGTGGTGGCTGGGGGTAGGGAAAACCAGAAGTTGGCATCAATGCCTCAGCTCTGGCTTTCTGATGCTGGGAGGCAGGAGGTCCAGGGTGGGGGTCCAGGGCATCTCCTTTAGTACCTGTTAGAAAGTGGAGCTGAAGGTGTCCATTGGGTTTGTTTGTTTGTTTGTTTTATTTTATTTTTTAGCACAAAAACTGGATTTTTTTTTGCTCATTGAAGAACCGGGGGGCCATCCCAAAACAGTTTCTTTGACAGGTCATCCAGCCCATGTTGAGTAGTCCCCATATTTACTTTGACCTAGAAGGAAGACAGAAAAAGAAAGATATTTATAATTGACCCTATACCTATCTGATCACTGCCCTGCTGCTCTGGTGCCCTTTTGCAAGCAAGTATATGCCACCAACCAGTAAGAGTTCAGCTGCACACGGGATGAAGAGGACAGAAAGACAAAGTGTTTGCTCAGGTGATCTCTTCTCTCTTTCTGGAACGTTGTCAGGGATGTCAGAATAGGTTTTCTAAACCATTCTAGGCGGGAGTGATATTTAATTATAGTCTTAACTATATATCCACATGTCAATTGGAATATGAACTGAACTATAATAATCCATCTGAAATGTAGCTGTCTCCGTAAAACCAAGAAGCGAGGCAGCATAATGACAGAAGGGCTGAACTCCAGGTGCCTGGGAGAGTCGCTCCGAGGACCACTGGCAGACTCGGGTGCGTGTGCGAGTGCCACAGCCCTGTAAACCTGAGCAGTGCTGCTGCACTCAAAACTGTGTTCTGCAACCTCAGCTTTCCCAGTCTAAAGCAGGCAAGCCCTTGTTTCATTGCTAGATAAGGCTTAGCTGGTAGTCTATTAAAATTAGATGTTGCCCATAATGTCTGAATCCCACAAATGTGAGTCTTAAGGAGATAATAACACAGCAGATTTGTACTGCCTGAACTTGCTGAGTGTCGCAGTTACACTTGAGGTGCTGCTTTTTGTGTCTTGCTTATGTTTCATTTATACTTCAAGTGAATGGTAAAGCAGGTACCTTCCATATGTGCAGTTATCTAGACACGTAACTACAGCTTTAGGCAGGAGACTATGACCGGCATAATGCATGCATAAATGCAACAGTGAGAAAACATGGGACCAGGTATTAAGGCAAACACATTAACCCTCCCTACACCCCTCTGTCCCCGAGTTACTGACTACAAATCCTTCTAACATTTGGTGAAAGGTAGGACCTATCAGGCAGAAACTGTCGTTAAGTGTATGCCCTCCGGTGAAAATTCATGCCTACCAATAGTCCCGTATAAGAGAATACACTTAAGTGGGCATATATATATATATAGGGCATATATATATATATATATATGTATACACACACACACATGTATGTATATAAAGGGATGCATGTAGGGGTGCGTGCTTTAATGCATATATATGTGTATCTATATCAATATCTGTATCACAAGGATTCTCAGACTTCACAGCTGAGGAAAGCAAGCTGCATTTCAGGGCTGAACTGCTTTTGAGCAATTTCTCTGGTGCATTAGGCATCAGCATCAGACATGCATGCTTTTTTTTTTGCTTCACTTCTTCTTTTCTTGAGCAAACACGTTTATTGTGGAAAACATAAAGAAAATTCTATCTCCCCTCCCTCCTTCCTCCCATTTTTGAGCAGTGATCATGCAGTGCTGTCTTGTTCCACAACCATAACTGTGGCTTTTTCATGTGCGTCAGAAGCAGTGCTGTGTTTAGTCACCTTCCTCGGTCACCTCCCAAGAGCAGAATTTTCTCTTGACAATTGATTTCCACCATCTTATTGTGTTCTTGTCCCACGGTCTGGAAATGAGCACTGGCATCGCCAGCACACAGTGCCGAGAAGCTGCTTTTTAGGACGTCAGCTGTGGCCACACTGCAAGGAGGTACACGAGCACCAGTTCTCTCCCATTCTGTTTAAAAAGCGTACTCGTTTTGAAGGGATTGTCTAGGCTTCTTGGCTTGTACAGCATAGAGCACGCTGTTGGCACTTAAATAATAAGAAAAGCTATTTATAACAGGTAGATAAATGTCACGGTAAGAATCCTCCCCCAAAACACCAGTGTTTTATTTAAAGCACAAATGTAAACTAAATATACCTTTGTCTTTGAAAAATAAGCTGATTTCAATTAAATGTGAAATTGGGAGACATGATAAGGAAAGTTGTGACTGGAATTCAAAGCTTAAAATACAGAGAAAGGAAACAAAGTGAGTTTGAATCTAATAATTCTAGACTATTTAAGGAAATGGTAGCCAGAGACAGCCACCTCAGTTTCAAACCTACAGATAATGCTTCCTTTTCATAAATCATGATTTTTTTCCCCTGAAGTGTCCTGTTCATTTATGGTAGTTTTGCATAATTGATGAAATTCCATACAAAGGTACTGTGTGCCTTCAAACTGAGTTTGAATGTTCTTAGAGGCAGAGTTTGAGTTATATCACAAATAAAAAGCAACAATTCTTTACTTAAAAACCTGACACAACAGAAAGGTAAACATGAAGACCCTGAATAAATCAATATGATTATTTAATTGCATGTGTAAATTTCTGTAGGTTCAGTATAACCTCCAAATTAACAAAATGAAGCTCTGACTTTAGCACACAGGGAGAAACTGGTTACAAACCAGCATGTCTTAACAGTTAACAATTACTAAACCCAGCATTCCTTCATGATAATAATTAAACTGTGCATGTATAAAGTAGTTAAAATTCATTTAAATCACTTGGATGTAAATCTGTCTGGCTTGAATTGAAATAAAAGTTTGTGTTGATGGAAATCTGTCATTGCAATCCACTAAATCAGCTCACATCAGCAAGAAGTATGTGGGCGATGACAGGGGCTTACCACACAACTCTGTACGTCTTTAAGATTTGTACTATTTCTGTATATGAGTCGATCTGGTAAATATATGGGGGGTTCTCTGTGCTTATTACTGAAACGCATGTTGAAATTTGTGTTTTGACAGAATCTGTACAACCATTAGAAGCTGATATCATTTTGGTAAGCTCTTCAAAGCTGAAGCCATATGTTCTCCTCCGCTTTCATAGCATGCCTAGCACACCTATAGGTGTTACCACACCATAGGCAGCAAAAAGAGGTGCTATTGTGCTTTTGGAAATACTTAGTAACCACACGATTTAAAGGCAACCATCTCCAATTTCTCTCATAAACCCAGAGCTCCTCATGAGTTGCACTCAGTGTGAGACTGTATAGTAGAGAGTACAGAGATGGCAACAGGCTATCTTTGTATTTTCTTGATCTTTTGCAAGAATTAAACAAGATGACGCTTACTATATCCTCCAAAATTCATTTTGTAGCAGTTGATAAAGCTGTGAAAAAAGTTACATTGATACATATGGGTATAATTGTGTCCTGGATGGATATGATTATAGCTTGGGTAGTAGTGAGAGTATGGCAAAGGACTCCATGAAGCAGAAGGTCTGTTCTGTATGTTATGCTGTGCTATGCTATGCTATCTCACCCTATCCTATCCTATCCTATCCTATCCTATCCTATCCTATCCTATCCTATCCTATCCTATCCTGTCCTGTCCTGTCCTGTCCTGTCCTGTCCTGTCCTGTCCTGTCCTGTCCTGTCCCGTCCTGTCCTGTCCTGTCCTATCCTATCATCTTATCCTGTCCTGTTTTCTATTTTTCTATGTTAAATGATTCTTATCTTTAAAATCTTTTAAATTAATTCTTACCTTAACCAGTACCTGAAGGGGACCTTCAGGAAAGCTGAGAAAAGACTTTGCAAGGGCACGTAGCAACAGGACGAGGGACAATAGTTTTAAACTAGATAAGGGTAGGTTTAGATTAGACATTAGGAAGAAGGTCTTTACTATGAGGGTGGTGGAACACCACAACAGATTGCCCAGAGAGGTGGTGGAGGCCCCATCCCTGGAGACATTCAAGATCAGGCTTGATGGGGCTCTGAGCGACCTGATCTAGTTAAAGATGTCCCTGCTTACTGCAGGGCGTTGGACTAGATGACCTTTAAAGGTCCCTTCCAACCTAACACATTCTACAATTCTATGATTCTATGGTTTCCTATGACTTGCCCTAGACATGTTGAGCATTGTAAAGTGCAGGTGGCATCGGCCTGAGAGTAATGTAAAGTCCCGTGTTTCTTTTTTTCCTCCCTGAATATGGAGGCTGACACTGATGTTCTTTGGCGTACAAGATCCCCAGGGAACCAAACCCTTCCTCCCACCAAATAAAGCTTTAAAACATCAAGCATGGCCTGCTGTTATCGTATCAGTGTGTTTTGATTTCCAGTATGTAATATTGCTGTAAATAGTGCTACAGGCAGATCAAACCATAGCTTGATTAATTTGACATTCGAATTTGTCACCCCACCACCTAATGGTCTGCCTACATTTACAGAGCAACTGCAGTGTGAATACATATGCATGTGTTTCTGGTGTGCCTCAGCTGTAAATAACAGAAAAGTATTACTAAATGCTGTGAAAGCCTCTTAAGGACAGACTGTAGCAATTCTAGAGGACCTTGTCACATACTGTACAGTCAGAGGGAAACATGAAACATCTTTGACTTTGGCTGAGACATGGCAGTACCTCTGTGGGTTGATTGGACAAAACGTCAGTTTACATACAGGTTTCTGTCTCTCAGTTAAGACAGAAAAAAAATCACCTGTACTCCAGTAAGAGCACAGCATTGAAATGAGGCAGAACACAGTTCACATGGATTAATCATCTATCTCCTAGACTCAACTACAGGCTTTAAAATATTGCCTCCTTTTTTTCCACAGGTCTAGCTTTCTTTCCAGTCAGTGTGAAGATGCTCAGTAAATGCAATCTGCTGTTCTGGAAGAAGCACTGAGAGCATAAAGAGAATGGGATAATACCTCAGCTAGAGGGCTCCATATGTTGATGACAAGGTATGGTATACTGAGAAAGAAATAGGATTAGAATTGTTCTAAGTACCTATGAGCCACATGAAATACTAGGAAGGAAATAACATTTTCTAAATGTACAGCACTGTGCCAAAAGTGCAGGTGAAAAATCTTTACTTCAGCACAGACAGATGGGAAGATGAAGTTAAGATGGCATTGGAGATCTGCACTATTGTAATTTGAGATTATTAAAAAGCTCCTAGCAAAGCTCCCAAAGGGCCCAGTCCGAAGCACTGCTGCAGAATTGATTGTACCATTGATAAAAGAGTTGATGCCAGTTCTATGCAAAAATCCACTAATCCATTAGCAGACACTTCCACTAATCAGAAGAAATTAAATTACATTCAAGGGTGAAGGGAAGCATATGTTGGGATGGATGTTGTTTGCCTGCATTCAGTTCTTTTCCTCAAAAGAAATCTTCAGTAGGGAAAGAAAGGAAAAAAAAAACCCACAACCTTGTCTCTTTGTGAGCTGTTTTGTGCCATTCTTTTCCCATGTAGACCAGTGGTGGTAGATGAAAAACATTTGACAAGGCTGCAGCAGTCAGGACTGTTCTGAATTAAAGTTGGCATCAGTACAAGAAATATTTGGAGATGATTATTCCTGGACCGGTCTATGGTTGGGTGTTAGCTCTAGTGTGAATGTATTCCAGTTGTGTGCATGTGGTGAGATTTGATTGCCCATTTAATCCCCAAATATATCATCCATGCTTCTAGGCAGCGGATGGAGTTATCAGTCTCACTGGTTAGGTAGAATACTGTCTTCTATCCAAACTGATTTTTTAAAATTTTTTTTTTAATATGGAGGCTGGAAATGAAGTACAGAGGTGCCCCAGTGAACAGATGTGCTGGTAAGACAAATGCTAAATGCATCCACTAAATTGGCAAGTTGCTGAACTTTTGATAAAATTTAATTAAACCCACTTTTTTGCCACCAAGTTTTGTCAGATTTGACTGCTTTTTTACTAAACAGAATTCTCATTGCCTTTGAGTGGAGACTGCTTGAATGAAAATGGAAGAAAATCAGGCAAGAGCTGGGTGTTGTTTAAACAACTGTGACACATCGTATCCTGCCACAAGTAATCATTATAATTCAACAGAAACATAACGTTGGTGCTTAAGTGTAGAATGAATTCAGTCTCTCCAAAAAGGCTCCTGCCAATTCTGAATTCTTAAGTCACGTCATCTTTCAGTGTAATGATCCTTTAATACCAGCCTGCCACTCTGCAGAATATCTCAGAAGTTAAGTACTTACATATACATGGGCTGTAGCTGTAAATGAGATGTCTTCTGTGGACCTTGATAGCCGTAAGAGTCAAATCCACCTATGAAATCAACTGAAAGGAGGAAAATTGCTTTCATTAGCAACATCTTTACAGGAGTGATAGGCACAATCATTCAAGAACCACTGAGCACAGAAATTATTTTTGATGTGCCCCCTAATAATCTGTTAAAAATAGACCAGCTAATTGTGGAGATGCAGAAAAGGAATATTTAAAAAAAAAGGTGAAAAAGGAAAAGCCCATTTTTTCCTTTTTAAAATCAAATTAATTTTAAAATCATAGAAAGACAATGAAGGATTTATAATAGCCATCTGTCTATCAGAAACAGCCATGCATACCTGTTTTTAGAGTGCCTCACTAGAGTACAAAACAACATGCTATTCAGATATTGCAAATGCTGAAAACCATTTATTTATTGGCATGAAAGTATTGCTTCTGACTGTGATTACTGTGCCTGGCTTGCTGTCATACTGTGGTGTAGTGATGTAAAGGAGAGAGCACATTGATCCGACTCTGTCTGAGAGACAGAAGTTTCTCTGATTCCCTGCTTTGACATTTGGGTTGAAATGTACAAACAGAGGGCTGGAACAATTTATGTGAGCTTGAGAGATGCGGCTTCCCAGATCTAAGGAAACCAGCATCTCTCTCAAGGCACTAGAGGTCTGCAGGAAGGTTGTAGGGTTGGAGTTATTTATTAATTCACACCACTGCCAGCTCCAGATGGTCTTCTCATGTTTATTTTAAACAATTTCCAGGGCAATTCAATCACATCTGAGCCTGAGACCCCCGTTTCCCTGCTATAACACTTTCTTTACACAGGTAAAAACACAGCCTTTGCTTCCTTTTCTCCAGGAGACCCATCTATAGGCTTTTGGGGGTTATTTCTGTGTAGCTCTCATCCCTGAAATGCTTTCTCTTACATAGCAAATGTGAATTTGAATTTACTTTGATACAAAAGGACCAAATAGTTCAGGTAAGGAAGGGCATTTTTTACAGGTCCGTGCACTGCTACTGACAGACGGATTGAATATGTAAAATGCAAAACCAAAAAAACCTCCCCAAAACAAACAAACAAAAGGTTATTTGATAGAGAGTAGCTTCTTGTGGATCTAAAATGAAGTAACATTCACATAAAAATAGCAAAATGTAAATTTATAGCTCTTGCCCTGGAAACATTCACAGTGGTTGGAGATCTGACAGCTTGCATTTCTGAGGCTTGTTTTATACCAAGGTACCACTCAATGTGTGCCACGCTTATCAATGCCGCCACAGGTAATCCAGATGTGTTATGAAACCAAATTCTTGTACCCTCTGTCCACCATTTACTTTGCCAGCAAGGAGCCACCAAAACGCTAGACTGGATCAGTTCAGTATGTCTCCAGTACAACCACAGACCTGTTGGATCTGTCATCCACCTTCTTCCCTGGAAAGAATGGCCCCTGCAGAAATAATATAGCTGATTCTGTGCTTTGTGGTAACATACGTATACTCCAATTCCAGAATGATGTTTTACTGAATTAATCCCTGACATCTCTAATGAAGGAGGTTCTATAGTCTCTCTGCATTGCCTTTCTCTGAGCCTAAATTCTTAATGTCTAATTTAAATGTAATTTCCTGCAAATTAACTACTTTTCTACATTTTGGCCTTTTCTCCCAATGGATATGAAGACAAATGAACCTTTTTTTTAAAAAAAAAAAATTATAACTGCTTTTATGCATTTTCAAGAAATATTTTCATGCTATTCATCTTTTCCAGATTTAAGCATACCTAGTTCTTTCAATTTTTTTCTAATGGCCCATGCCTTCTAAGCCTCTAAATTTCCAAGCTTGAAGATCCTTCCGCAGTCTTCGTATGTTTTTCTTACAGTGTGGTGCACAAATCAGAACTAACTGGAACAACTGCCATTACCTGGAATACCAGGGTGGGGGTTTTTGTTTGTTCACTTTTGGGTTTTTTTCCTCCTTCCATTTTCAACAGCATCATACAAATGTTTAATTGCCAGATCTTTATTTTTATGTTTTGACAATAACTGTAGTCTAACCAAACAGTCCATATTTTATCTGAAGACATTTGATTGATTCTTCCCCACAGGAGTTCTTTTGCACTTGTCTATATTGAATTTCATCTTCTTGATTTCAAGCCACTTCTCAGGATCATTTTGACTTCTAATCCTATCTTCACAAGTGCTCATACCCCTCCCAGTCTGGTTTCATCTGAAATTTTTACAAATGTTCTCTCCTCTATCACTCTCGCTGTTAACAAAAATAATGAAGAGAATTATTTCCCTAGCCAAGGTCCCAGTGGGATCCCATCTGAAATGTCATCCCAGCTGGTTGATAACTAAATTTCAACTAGATTTTTAAACAATTCTGCCCACAAGCTATGACCACTGCATCTGGACTGTGCTTCCCTGCCCTGCTTACAAACCTTTCATAGGGCCAAAATCTCGATAAAATCAAGACAAATAGCACTTGTTGTTTCCTATTTGCTCACTGTATGCAAGCATCAGAATAACTTTATTACAGGGTGATCAGGTATTTGGATGTATACTAAGTCTGTAAGTAAAGAGTGAAGAATTCACTGTAAGAATATTGTTCAGTGAAGGGCTAGGCTGGAAGGAAATAATACTCCTCTTATTCAAATAGAAAGACTGAAGCAAAAAGAATGGACATATCTTTGCTGCAGCTATCGTTTGTTGTACTTTTGCCCAGTTTGCCTTTTTTTTTCCTCACTCCTGACCTCTGACAACACAAGTCAGAAAATACCTGTCTTGGACCAAGTGTCTCACTGGTGAGAGACACATGCCACTTTACAGATGTTGCTCTAAGCATTTGTCCAGCCTTGCATTTCTTGTGTTCTTCCAATGACCCTTCAAGCAACTGGTAAACCATTATTAGAAAGCTGCAGGCACAGATACTCTGTTTTGCAGTTATGGGGCAAAAGGTCTTAAGGGTGATTTTAGGGTTTTTTCCAAAAGCTGAAGCAACACGATAAGAAAAGGATTTCTTTGAGTAAAATGAGCTTGTGTAGGCACAAGGGAAACATGCAAGCTGAGTATCTCTGCATGCATTGTGTCTTTGCCCTGTTGCACAAAGTAAACACGGAGTGTTAACAAGCCAGATTGCCAAGTGACAAGGCAAGTCTTGTAGAGACAGTGGAAGTTCTCACATGTGTAACCCCAATGATGGCAGGGCAGACAGTACTACTGTGGCCTTGTTGTAGGCAGACGATGGCTCCTTACATGTGAAAAAACAAACTTAGCAAGGAGGGTAAAGGTAAGTAATAGCAAGTAAACTCCAAAGGTTTTCAGTAATTTCTTTGTAGCAAGTTTTCTTGACGGTGGCAGTTTCTGAGTACTGCAAAGCCTGTGGTGCCCAGCCTGCACTAAAGGCTCCCTGCGGACTCTGAGCTAGTTTCTTTAAGCAGGCAAAATGCTGCCCTTTCTGCAGGCATTTTATCCTGGCTGTGCCTGAAAGGTCACTAAAAGTGTCGTACAACTGATACATTCCTGGCAGCAGTAACATGAGATGAATAAAACAAGGCTCATTAGCTGAATCACTACAGAGGCTTCCGTCCTTAACCTCATCCATCAAACATATTTTTGACTATTTTATTTTACATTCATCTTTTATGTCACTGTTATCAGAAGTGGCTCTTTTGTCATGTTTTGCTTTAGTAAAAGCACACGTGCATATACAAAGAAACAGAACCCTGTTCCTTTTAAATATTGTGTGCTGAGATGCTTATTTTCCTAGCTGGACTTGAATAGAATAATAGCAGTATTATTTATCTGTAAGATGTGCTACAAGAAATTCAGCCCAAGTATTTTCTTCCTTTGCTTGTGTTAAGGGGCTTGTCAGGCATATGACTGTGATTACAACTGTAACATAGACAGGACATATGGCTCAAAATAGGGACATATTTTCTATTGCTAAGCACCCACGGTGCTGTGAGCTTCTGCTTGGAGTCACAGCATCCACTGTTTCTGGTGTATATCAGGACAGGATGAGAGGCATAAATGGGTTTCTCATTTTTCATTTGTGGAAGTTTGTGGTGCATAGAGGGACCATTAAACTGGAATGCACAAAAAAGACCCCATTAGCATGGATGTCCATATGGGAGAAGGGACTTTTGAGAAAGTTTGCAGTGAGAAACATTGAAACTGATGAAAGAACAGATGGACAAAGAGAAAGGAAACAGCGTGGAATAAAAGCAGTAACATCTTCCTATAGAAAGCAAACGGAAAGGTATAGAATAGAAACCAGAAGACTGGACACTATTCTCTTTATGGAAACTTTCCTCCGTAAGACATAAATACTGAACCATAAAGATTCAGGCCCACAGCTAATATATATATATATATATATATGTAGCTTTAGTGACTTCATTGAAGCAATGGTAATTAGCATTAGCTGAAGATCTGACACAAAAAGTCATTTAGGGTGTATGTGTATAGAAACATGACTGATGCTATGGTTTTCCTTGCATTTTAGTAGGCATGCAAAAATCAGTGCAGCCTGGATATGTAAGGATATAGAGTTTAGTAATGGGGAGTGGGGTGTAGGGATTTATCTGCAGAGAAAAGGAAAGGGAAAGGTAAGGAAAAAAGCCGTGTACTTGGCCAACCTGTGACCTGCGGTATGGATGACTTCTTGACTGCCATCAAACCCTCTTCTTACTTTGTTTCTTTGCTACTATTGGGGTTTTTTACTGATTATCTTGTCCCTACACTTGACGGATGGAAGGATGAGCCCTGCCTCTCATAGTGATGAATCTACTGCCAGCACTCAAACTTGACTTCACCACTACATCCGCTTCCTGCCTGGGGCTCTTTCTTCAGAAGTGAAAATATCTTTGGTAGCAATTCTGTAATGAGGGTGACCTCTGTCACTGATTCCTCTCTCCTCCTTCACTTTGTCCCTGATGAAGCAGCTTGGCTCCTCTAGTTTTATTAGTTCCATCCCAGACACCCCCATCACCTCCTCATCTGCTTCCTTCCTCCCATCTCCACTTGTTTCTCTGCACACCATCTCCCCTATTTCTTGTATAAGAAACTGATAAAGTCATCCTCCTTTCTTCACTTTACCAGTCTTTTTCACTCCTTTTACAATTCATTTTCCTTTCTCTTTTACTTTTAACAAGTCCCTTGTTCCCTTTTTTCTTTTGTATTTTCCCCCCAATACCAATACATGTAAATTCCTTTAATTAAAAAAATCGACTCCACCTTTACCCTTGCTTGCCCCATTCTCTCTCTTTTGATGGTTTCAAATATTTTCAAACACTTTCCCTTTTTCAAACACTTTTCTGCCATTCCATCCCTTGCATGCAGCTTGAAGATGCCATTAGCCTTGTGGCCAAGAAGGCTACTATCATCTTGGCTTGTATCAGAAACAGCAAGGCCAGCAGGTCGAGGGAAGTGACTGTGCCCCTGTACTCGGCATTGGTGAGACTGCACCTCGAGTGCTGTGTTCAGTGTTGGGCCCCTCACTACAAGAAAGACATTGAGGTGCTGGAGTGTGTCCAGAGAAGGGCAGCCAGACTAGTTAAGGGACTGGAGAGCAGACCTTAGAAGGAGTGGCTGGGGAAACTGGGGTTGTTTACCCTGGAGAAGAGGAGGCTCAGGGGGGACCTGATCACTGTCTACAATTACCTGACAGGAGGTTGTAGAGAGATGAGTGTTGGTCTTTTTGCCCAAGCAACAGGAGATAGGATGAGGGCGAGTGGGCTCAAGCTGCACCAGGGCAGGGTCAGCTTAGACTTTAGGAAAAAATTCTTCACCAAAAGGGTTATCAGGCATTGGAACAGGCTGCCCAGGGAGGTGGTTGAGTCACCGACCCTTAATATATTTAAAAGATGGGTAGATGAGATGCTCAGGGATATGGTTTAGTAGAGGACAGGTATGATTGGACTCAGTGATCTCAAAGGACTTTTCCAACCTAGGGATTCTGTGATTCTCTGATTCTGTGAACTGCAGTCATATCACCTCTTCCTATCCAAATTTGTGTACTGGTAACCCAGTGCACATAGTCCTCTCCATGGACATCCAGCCACCTTTTGCACATCCACTACTTTCTTCTTCCTGAAAACTCTGCCTCCGCTCTCTCCCCTGAAGGTATTTACCTTACCCCTCTCATCATTCCTCTCCTCCCTTGGTAGTTCTCCGTCCAGCTTCCTGCCGGAGTCCCATAAGCAGTAACCTCTGCCTTTTACTTTTCTCCACCTCCTGTAGATGGAGTAGTTGCAGTCACAAACACAGATCTGCTGTCCCCAGCTCTCTGAGGTGTCACGGAGTACCTGGCTTGTGCTCACTCTGCTCCTTCTACAGAAAATAAAATCTCAGCTTCTCTCTGTAATATTTACTGATGGATAATTAAACATCAATTCCAGTTCAGCATAGCTAAAACTGGAACTCTCAGTTGCTCCTCCATAACCTTCTCTGCTGCCTCTCATACTGAATGTTGGCACTTGTATACTCAGGTCTGCCTGTCACTTGAGGATGTAAGTTAGATGTCAGCTTTGGTTTGGGCTGTGCACGATTTAATTTCTGAAGATTATTTTTGCATATTGAAAAGGAAGACTTTTCTACCTGTTAACACAGCTATAACATTTACCCAGGACTCAGTGTCAAACACCAGAATCGTTCTTTTTTTTTTTTTTTTTTTTTAAACTCACCAAATGTGGAGTTAAGGAGATGAAAGCTGCAGGACTCATCTCTTTGGCTAAGTTACTCCTCTCTGCATCCTGCTACTGATTTCATCTTCTGTATTACGTCAAGTAGAAGCTACATCTTTTTTACATTTTACAACCTTTTTACATTTAAAGCTTTTTGTGGAGACTCCACATCCATCTCTCTCAGTTTCTAAAAGCTGAGTTCTGCTCCATATGCTGCCAGCTTGACCTCCATTCTTGTAAAATTTCCAAACACCTTCTCTACTTGAGAGAACTTCTTCAAAAGCAGTTTTTACTATTTTCTCTAAAACTCTTTGCCTTGTTGGCATTAATTAGATTGCCAGTGCCCTTATATTCCTGTATACCACAGTGAATAACATTTGCTCATAGTTTCTTTGTGATGACTTTCTGCCTGTATCCACCGGTTGCCTGATGCATAAATCGCAACCTCCAAGAAACAAGGCTGGTCTTCATGTTTGTACAGTGCTTGGCATTGTGGTTGTTCTTGAATATATTAGTCAATATAAAGCACTAAAATAATTAAAAAATAAATATGATTACCCAGGTGTTGCAGTTTGGTGTAACTGCAAACCACCACACCAGGATAAAGGTGGTGTTGTTTAAAAAGTGGTAATAAACAGGGAGGCATACGTGCATATGCACACGGACACTTCTGGTGTGTCATGGCTGAACATATTTCCTGCATGACATAGCACAGAGAGAAACTGTCTGACATGTGAGGTGTTAAACTTAGGTACAATGGCTCTGGAGGCCGAAGACTTGTGTGTGCCCCCCCCTGCCCCGACTCAGGCCTGGGAGGTGCAGTGGTTAAACTTCACCGCCACAGCAAAGGCACTCCACTGCATGCACAGCTGGGTGGGATGGCAAACAAGCTACAGCAAATAACATCATTGGAGGCTCTGGTAGTGCGGAAGTGAGCGTGCGAGGCAGGAGAGTGCTGTGCGCAAATGCTGGCAGTTAAACACTGGGCAAACTCAGGAAAAATGAAAAGGAGTAAAATTAGCCTTGGTTTTAATAACTTTGGAAATGACATATGTTAAAAATATAAAAGAACATATGGGGACACCCTTGCTCCTGTAACTTTGCCAGTATCCTGCTACCTGCCTTGCTGTTTGGTGAGGGCACTTCCAAACACTTTAGTGCCGCTGCCTTTTTATGCTGTGAGCATGGCCTGGTGGCTGTTCCACAATATAGCACACAGAAGGAGGTTTGCTGGAATACAACCTCAGTAAAGTTTGTTTATAATCATAATCAAACGTTATTGGTCTTTGTGTGAAGCGCACAGCGATTAAGACTCGAAAACAGGATAGAGCCAAGCCCTGGCAGAGCGGTGGGTGGGAAGTGGTTGGTGGGTGGGAAGGGGGGTAGGGAAGCCAATACGTGAGGCTGTGCCCATCCTCCCAGCACAGGAGGGTTCAGAAATGGTGTAAGGACTTGGACACTCAGTCCAGTTCTTGCAGTGTGATGAAATGCTTTCCTGCCAAAGAGCCGGTAGCTGCCCGTGAGTGCTCTTAACTCACCCATTTGCAAGGTGAAACTAAAGCATCAGATTTTTACCCTGTAACCTCATGCATTTCTGAGCCCTACGATGTCCCCAAGAGCAGCAAAGGAAAACCCCTACACAAATTTTGGTGGAGCTTCTCAGCTCAGATTGTCCCCCACTGCCACTATACCATGCTGTTTACTTTTATAATAGTTTAAATTATTCTGTAACTTTTTGCTTCAGTTATTTTTCCTCTTACCTTGTTTCTTGTTGGATAAGGTCAGCAGCATCTTCTTCTGTCTCTGTCATTACTGATCCACTGGCTATTTCTTTGATCAGCCCTTCTGAGATAGGGCTGATGTAGGACTAGGGAGTTACGCAGGTTTGTGAAACCTGATAAGCACCACATAGTGTCACCACCCTTAGAAAGGTACTGACAGGGATCTCAGCCTGTTACTCCCTATAGTTAGGACCAGGGATGCAGATAATGCATTCAAAATGAGCTCAGCTGATGGCTGTACCTAGCAGAAAACACCAGGAAGAGTGATGTTGATGGTCCAGTAATTAGAGAAGCCAAAATACATCTCTCTACCAGGCAGACAAGGGATTTGGTCAGCAGCAGAGCCTCAGGGAAGGAGGTGAGGAAGACTACACTCTGGAGCAATACCTCAGCAAGGCACGGCTGGCCAACAGTGGGAACTGTGTCAGGGAGATGGGAACCAAGGTCATGGCTGAGAAGAAAGGAGCCAGGATAAAAGAAGCCAGGAGTTACCAGGGCTGGGAAGCATGAGCAAGGCTTCAGCAGCTGAAAGCAGAAAAAGGGACCAGGAATAGGGCAGGAAAGACCAAAGCCAGGGGCTGTGGGGAAATGGCTGGAACATAGCTACAGCAACGAGAATTACTGAACTGAAATGGTAAGTGCTGCCTTTTATATCTGTAAGTGCAGCAAGATACCTATAAAGCCCATAGGCCCGGGAATAGGGTTGCAGTCAGGTGGGGAGCCATTTGATCTCTGCAAGGCTTTGCAAGGCTTGTCCATGCTTGCAGTGGGTCTTGTCCAATGCTTAATGAAGAGTCTGTAGAAGACCTCCATTCAACTATGAGAACACTAATAATGAAGAACATTTGACACTTCTAAACTGGACAGATGTGGACATTGATGGAAAATAGACATTTACTTTCAAGCTTTCATGCCTGAGTACTGAACAAAAAAATGTAGCCCTGAAATTGGTTTTGATTGACAAATCATTCTAAGAATTAAAGAAAATATAGGGTTGATGGACTTATCATAGAAGATATCAAATGAATCGTTAGGAAAAATTGTTCTTAGCCAGGTCATTGCGAGGGGCAAGTGATAAAGAAAGCAAAAAAAAAAAAAAAGGATGAAAAAGAAAATGCTTGGAGCACTGCCCTCCAAGTGTGACCACCACACTAATAAATTAGAATAAGAGTCATTAGTAGGTGCAACAAAGTGGAGAATTAAGGCCCAAATCTATGAAAGTTAACAATCCAATGCTAATGAAGACCTATCTAGACATTTAAAAGCAAAAGTAATAAGGAAAACTTTAACAGAAGACATGCTGATAAAAATAATTTACTAGAAAGAGATGTCCCAGGCATGTAGGAAACTGCAGGGAACCCACGATGACTGTCTCTGTGGGGAAGACACTAAGGCTGTGGGCAGGTGTCTTTTTCAAGGCCACTGGAAATGGTCAATGACTCTAGCCTACTTGCAGCAGCACATCATTGCTCCTCTGTGAGACGTTTCAGTCCTTCAGTCTGAATGGAGCTTGGCTGGCCAGGACCTTCTCTTGTTACGCCTGCTCATTTTGGCTGAAACCCAAGGAGGCAGACAGCTACCCTTGGAGGCTAGGAAACCAGGGTGGGGAAGGGGACCAGCAGCCTCACACTGTTGTCTGATTGTTGCTCCTCTGCCTGTGCTCTTGGAACCAAGCTGACCTCCCTCCTGTCTTCTAATGGGCTCCATTAGAAGAGGGGTGGCCAGCAGGGACAGGGAGGTGATTGTCCCTCTCTACTCTGCCCTTGTGAGGCCCCATCTGGAGTACTGTGTGCAGATCTGGGGCCCCAATACAAGAAAGATGTGGAGCTGTTGGAGAGGGTTCAGAGGAGGGACACGAGGATGATTTAGAGGGCTGGAGCACCTGCCCTACAAAGAGAGGCTGAGGGACCTGGGCTTGTTCAGCCTGGAGAAGAGAAGGCTGTGGGGGGACCTCATTGCAGCCTTCCAGTCCCTGAAGGGAGCTTATAAGCAGTAGGGGATTCAACTTTTTAAAAGGGCAGATAATGGCAGGACTAGGGGGAATGGATTAAAACTAAAGGAAGGAAGGATTAGATTAGATATTAGGGGGAAGTTTTTTACAGAGAGAGTGGTGAGGTGCTGGAACAGGCTGCCCAGAGAAGTAGTGGATGCCCCGTCCCTGGAAGTGTTCAAGGCCAGGTTGGACGGGGCCCTGGGCAACCTGGTGTAGATCCAGGCCTGGAGGCTGGTGGCCCTGCCTGTGGCAGGGGGGTTGGAGCTCTATGATCCTTGGGGTCCCTTCCAACCCAGACCATTCTATGATTCTATGATTCTATGATTCTCCCTCCATTTGGGTGAAGGAAGAGATGCTCCACTGGGCACAATGGAGGAGGACCTGGCTCCAAAGCCAAAGCCTGCCATCCACATTTAGTACAAAGTAGAAGTAAACAGCTTGCATCAGAATGAAGCCTTTCACTAGCATCAAAACAAAACACAACAGTCTGCCTGAAACTATTTCCATGCAATTTTCAGCTTGTGGAGAGTTTCAGATTTTGCTAATTTTTCCCAAATTTTGAATATGTTTGTTTCTTTTTAAATGTCAAAATATTTTCAGTGGCTAGGAAGACCACATCCTATTCAGCTGTAGCAACAACCAAATCATACCTTAAAACCATACGCAGCTTTTGTTGTCAGAACCGTCAGTACCTGCTACCTCACTTCTGCTACTGGTTTGACACAACTGTGTGGGACATTGTTGCATGACCTGGACTTTGTGTTCCTCTCCTGAAATATTTAACTCCTTACAAGTAAAACCTTCAAAGCAGTTTGGTTTGAAATGCATCTTTCTTCATGAAAGGGAATTTAACCATTAATTCCCTTTTCATATATGTGGACCTCTTCCAATTCTTCTGCATCTTGTCATTCATGAAAGTGTAAAACATGGGTGGTGGATAGTTAAAAAATGATGCAAGGCAAGTATATCCCCCCTGGCTGTTACAATGCACCGATATTATAAAGCAGTATCCCATTGTGAATGAGCTGCTGGAATGGAAATGTTACTTCCTTCAAGCTGTACGTTATGTTATTTAGACAATTTTTAAACTTGAGTTTGACAGTCCCCGTGGGAAGCATTGATGGATGCCAGGGGAGTGGCAGGGAAGACAGCGAGGGAGTAGAGATATTATCATAGATGGAGCCAGCAACACCACCATTTTCCCCTGTGTGATTTTATTTATATATTTGCCTCATGCCACAGCCTTGTCTCCTAGGGATTCTTTGAACATCAACTTCATTAGTTACGAAAGCAGCAATCCATAACCAATTTTCTTTTCATGTCAAGCTTGTTCATGTATAAACCCAGCCCTTTTGTTGGAAACATTTGCAATTAATCCCACAAACAAAGAAAATGTAAATCGTACAGTCTACCCTAAGCAACCCTTCTGACTCAAGGCCCTGACCACCATCTATTATACACTAAAATGAATTGAAATTCCCATTTTGCGTCTAACCTAATTTTCTAGTGATAATAGGCATGGATTCCCAGAAGCATTCTATGCATCCAGATAGTAACATCCTAATTTCCTTTCCTGGTAAATGTTTTAAATAAGATTTTAGCACCAAAAGAAATTAACCTTTAAATTAATTGTAATTATAAAATGCCATCACTGATTTTGTCTTCAGACTAATTACTTGCTATTATTTAAACAAACTGCACCTCCTCTGAGCTTTAAGTTTCTCTCTCTCTCTTCAGTTCAGTGCCAAATGATCACAGAGCAGGCTGCATAAAGTCTGCCAAGCCCTATGACACCTTGGACCGCTCAGGTCCATTTGCATCTCAAACGCAGCTGGTTTCAGTTGTCATATCTTCCCGGCACGGGCTTTGCCCCCTGAGCTTCAGCCTCACATTCTGCAGCTCAGACTTTTTCAACCTGTGCTTTCTAACCAGCAAGCAGGCCTTGTGGAATGCGTAGTGCCTGTGCTGCACCAGTGAGAGTGAGGTGTTCAACACCAGCTTTCTGCTCTGCAGAAGGTCCCCTCCAAGACAGGACATGACTGGAAATAATGACACTATTGACACGTGCAAAAGGTTGATGCTGTACTGGCATCTCAGGGAATTACCTAAGTGCTCCTGGTGGCACTGCAGCTTTTCAAGACAGCTCTCTTTAGGATGACAAGCGTTGAGGCAGTACCATGGGATTTCAAAGGCTTCTCTCCCTTCATGCTTCCATCAGCATCCTAACAGCCAAAGGCATCCCATTTCCCTCCCTTTGGTTTACTTAGTTCACATAGCAGTCACCACACTAAATGAAACAAGTAAATAGAAAAAGCTTCTAATTTAGCCACAGGCTATAAATTGGAGAGTGCAGCTGAGCAAAACCAAGCTGTAGCTTTAGCTTTTGTAGCCTGTTCATTGAATTCTCATTCATGAATGACCTGTTCAACAGTTGGAGAGCAACTGTGTTTTAAATATTGGCCTGTATTTGTTCCTGTGCTTATTTGTGCTAATGTTCCCACTACAGAGTCCCTAGGCTGTCCTTAGCAGTAACCAAGCAAGTCAGATCAGTGATTTACCCAGTTGTGAGAAAGGTGTCTACCACAGATAGGGCAAATTTCTCTTTGGAGTTACATCATTGCCCCCACTGGCAGTGGTGGAAATCTTGTGTGTTAGTGTAAACTGCAGTCCCAATTACATGGAGCTGTAGGGTTGTGATAGGGATACCATACTTGACTTTTTGTGGCATCAGTGAGAGGCCTGAAAATGCAGATGTTTCTCCTTATGGTATAGCCATTCCTTTGTAGACAGATTCTACTTCTATTATTTCAATGATATGAAGGATTTGAAGATGCAGAAACCCCCTCCTACCTACTAAAAAAGGATCACAAGTTCTGTAATATTCCCACATAGGCTGAGGGACACAGCTGATGACAGTCTATAAAAACTGTGGCAGCACAGAGAAGGTGAAGATGGAAGAGGTGAAGATGGAATGACCACTGTTCTTCATAGAAAGACTCAGGTCACATGACACAAACGGTAGGTGCAAAACTAAAAAATACTGGAACTCCTCTCAGGAGGCTGTTTTAGATGAAAATGTTCTTAGTTCAAACACAGGAGTACATTTTCAGAAAGGAAGGATCGCTGTGGGCAACAAAATACAAGAAGGCAATTTCTGGCTAAGGAAGTCCCTGAACTAGAAATTATAGGATTTTTGGGAAACCACAGACTTGCTGTGCTCTTGTATGCCTGTATGGCAAATAGATTCATAAGTAAGCATCAGATGTTCTTTATTGCTAGATATTAGATATTGGGCTGCATAGACCTGGTACCTCCTATCTTGTGTTGTGTTCCTCAAGTGTAATGGATAATGCTGCATTGGTCAGGCTGCAGCTTACACTGCAGCTGTGGTGTCACCCGGGCTGCCCAGGACAACAACCTCCAGAGTTACACTCAATCCCAGCCTTGATGCAGAAAGACGGTTGCAGTCATTTTTAGGTATCTTCCTCTGCCTCTGTTTCCTTTCTATTTTTCTCCTGTCCTAGTAGTCACAGAAGGACAGTTACAGCCATATTCACCAGAAAATGGGAAGGGAAATAAAGAAGTAGAATTAATAGCTGAACATTTGCTACCAGTTTCTCTTTGTCTTTGTTTTAGAGATTTTAAAGCAGGAATGGAAGCAGAGGTATTATTTCTTTGTAATGTCTCACTAAGCAGATTGTGAAAAGCATTTGGCACAGAAATAAAGTGATATCTGAGCATATTCTGCACTTCAATAGTGCCTTTCATCCCAGAAGTTCAAAGTTATGAAGCAACACACTTGTGAGTTTGTCCCTGTCATTATTTCCCATTTTAAATATGGGAAATAGAAGTATGGAGAGGTTAAATAACCTGCCCAGAGGTGGAAGACAGCCTGTAACAGACCTAAAAATAAAAGGCTTTTCTACTTATCCCATATGTTCATCAAAAGTTCAAGTCTCTCACAACTAGTGGCTTTAATATTGTGTCTTAAAAGAAAATCTCTGTCATCACCTTCATACTTCCCAGGTCAGGCCTAGGATCCCAGATTGGATTGTTGTTTGGTGCTGAGTTTATTGGCACATAATTGCTGTGCTGTACTGCTCACCAACAGATATTCCCTGTCTGGGGATATCTGGAGTCAGTAATTCAAATAGAATCTTGTGTTCAAACTTTTATGGGGTGTGTGAAATAATTTTAAAGAGTTATCTAGAACTTCTGTGCCAGACATCCCCAAGAGCTGGGTTCAAGGGAATATGAAGCAAAAATCTATTTACTGAGTTGCAATTTCTTTTGCTTTGCAGTTTACCTGGAAACAGTGCCGAGAGAAGATAGTGCATGTGCCAGTTGGATCCCTGCTAGCAGGAGATAGTGCAAAGGTTGTACCTCTTGGTACTCAGGGAACAGTTGGGCAGGCAGTATTTATTCTCTGATTGCCCTGCCAGAGTGTTGTGCTTGGTAAAAGCTATTTCTTCTCCCCAGTATGGGTCTGCAAGGGAGCCTTCTGCACGCAGACTGAATTGGTGATTTTCTCTAGGTTGGGGCTGCTTCTCAGCCAAAGCTGTCCCTCTGTCCCTTTGATAACATGCCATTCCCCCTTCCCCCAACAGAACCTGCAAGGCAAGTGTATTCCCACTTCAGTAACCCAGGGGTTTTTTTAATTGCTTACAGGAAAAAAAAAAAGAAAGTACCAGGATGATGTCGCTTTACTGTGTACATTCCAGGGTTTTCCACAAAATAGCTGTATATTTAATAACATTTTCAAAAATACACTGAATTTTCTTTTAGTAAGGCAGTAGCAGCTTATAGCAGGGAGCCAAATTGCTAGTGAGGAAATGCATATTAAATGAATGTTTCGATGTTATTAAAAATAATGTGCAGCCATTGAAAAAAGGAGGCCTGATACGATTTTGGAAAACAAACGAGGAGCTCTGCTAAGTTTACAGCTGCTGGATGCCTCCAAGTAATGATCGTTGCTGACATTTTCATGTTTTATTTTTAATTGCTGCAGCTAATAATGCTAATGAGGTAGGAACGATAATGGCTTAGGCATACCAGTGGCAATGGTAAAGAGGAGAGTGTTGAGTCGGCAGCAGGCCTGCTCATTGCCCATCCTGCCTCTTTCCCTGTTGGTGACCTGAGGCACTCAAACCTCAGAGCTCCTCTTCCCCTTCCCACAGGGAACATGATGCCAAAGGGACTTTTGGGAGTGACAAACCACCATCAAGAGAAGTAGCTGGGGAAAAGCCACCCTCGGAGATGGGTGCTGCAGTTTGGCTGAGGAACGCTGCTTGGGACAGTACCAAGGGGGAAAGAAGCTTCCTCTTTGATCCTTGATGCAGAATTACCCAAAGCAGATTCTTCTCATGAAAGGTAGTGTGGACTTGTGCTTTGATTTAAGGGGCCTGCTGCTGGATTTAGATGGTGTGTGAATAATTAAAACCTTTAGACTTGCTGATTCAGCCATAGTTATGATCCTGATTTGATCACTGTATTGTTCCATTCCTAATCCTTTAGTGAGGTTAGAGCAGGTTAATCTTAGTGAAATGTTTGCTTAATTCTACCCTTGCTCATTTGTTCTCTTAATAAAATCTGCATAAAGAATGGAGAAATAGTAATTCTTTCAGCTTCTTCCAATTACTCTAAGAGCGAAGCTAATTCAGCTGAAGCAGCTTAAGAGCAACCTGATTGTGTTTCTACAGTTGAGGCTCTGTGCCAACAGAAGATGAAGCACCTTCTCTTCTCCGGAGCAGAGTTTATATGTTCCTCTGGTTAAAACTGGGAATGCACCCCTGTCTGGATCTTGGATGTTGCATGACTTCCTCTAGTTTCATGCCTTGCTGCCTGCTCCTGCCAGGCTCTGTGCTTCTGCCTCTTTCACACCTCTTCTGGGCTGTTGTTGTTCTCCTGGCCCGTCAAGAAAGCAGAAGAAATGGAACTGACTGAGTGTTCACCACAACCATGGTGAGATGCAAAAGGCTTTTACTGGTGGCTCTGGCTCACCAGAATGGCTTTTTCTATTGACTCTGTTTCATCAGACTTGAAGTTAAATCCACTTTGGTGTGACCCAATGTGGTTATCCTACTGTCCTTTGTGATTAGCAGCAAGACATCCCATTGTTACAAGCATGGGTGATCCTGAAACCGAGAGATCTAGATTTCTCCTGTGTGAATATGGAGGTGGATAAGAAGACAGCAGTGTCCTCCTGTTCTTCACAGACCACTCCAGAAGCTGTGAAAGCAGGGCAATGGTGTGGGAAAGTTGCTCTGTGCTGACTGGTTTTATCAAAGGATCTTTCCAAGCTGAGACTGCTTTAGCACACAGAAGGAACACCACTGGCCAAACTGCATGCAAGCACAAGCCCACCTCTTACTGCGTATGGATGCTAGGTGAGGTAGTAGAATAAAACTCTTTTCTGCTATGCTAGATGTCCAGCAAGTCTTGGGGAGGCAGTACACTGTGGGCAGGAGAGGTGTCTTCCTCCCTCTATGTCACAGAGCTCGCACCATAACAGTATGCGGCANAGGACTGGAAAAATGGAAAAGGAAACTGTGGCAAGAGAAACACAGCTAGGGGATCTGACATGGTCTCACACCAAAGACTCACATGGGCAGGAAACTCTAGCAATGGCTCTGGGACATATTTCACTTTTCCTGAAAGTTTTTCTCCTTTGTGCTCACTTGGTCTGCCTGGGACAACCTCATCTGTGAATGTACTGAGCAAGTTACATCTAGGCATCTTCCTCTGGAGTATCAATACTAAATAATATGACATCCATAAGGGATACATCACTTCTCAAAGGAGCCCAATAGATGGATATGTTGTTGAAAGGGGGGGAAAGGTGATAAAACATATGTAAATGGAAATAAAAGAATCTAAAATGTACCTGAGCAGGGGGTATCTCTACAGACTAGAGCCCCTGGCTGTTATAGCAAGCATTCAGTGCGATTGCAGTGGATGTCGGAGGAAAGAGAGAACCAGAATCATTCTTACTCTCTGCTACCCTCAGCCTCTCAGTAGAAATTAAAGCTGCTTTAATTTTGTGATACCTTGAGGGGCCTAATCCAATCCGAGTGCTATTGCAGCGCCAGGAGGACTCACCCACACGAGTTCCTCTTTTTTTTCTGGCCATGCTTCCAGACCCCACCGGAGGTGAAGAAGCCGCTGTGCCGGAGCCTGTGCTGGCTTCATTGTGCTGGGTGGGGATTTGTCCCAGTACGTGAGAGAGAAGCTCACAGATGGGTAAGATGGCTCTCTGGCTAAAAGAAGAGGCCTGGCTGAGGTGTACAAGCAAAGTAATAAAAGCCTCAAAACAGGCAAGACAGTGACAAGAACAGGTTCAAAGAAGCATGACAATCTGTTGCTTCTGAACAATGGGGAGCTCCTGCTGCAGTGAGCAGAAAACAATACCATATTGGCCGCAGTGCTGTGCTGCCAGGAATGCTGCTTTACAGACCACGGGAGAAATCTCAGATGTGCTCTGACTTCTGTGCCTGTTTTGTGAGCCAAGTCACAAGTCTCTTCCTCGCTTTTTTACTTATGTTGTGCCACATAAGAATGAAAAAAGATTTAAGCCCTTAGAAGATAGGGCAGAATGGTATTAAATGGGATTTCATTTCAGGGGCAAGGAATTGTTCTCCTCCTGTTCTGTGGATAGAGGATATACTTAATGGGAATGTAGGAGAAAGGACATACAACTGGATCCTTCCCTAAAAAGAGAAGACCTGTTTGTGACATACCCCTGCTCCAAAACACATGCCTGTCCCAAACTGTTTTTTACTCTTGTGCGTTCCTTGTCTCCACAGAAACACAAAGACAACTGTAATGAGTGTAGTAAAGACCTCCAAAGTCTGGTTTGATTTCGACACTCAATCTCCCCTTGACGGCTCACAGTGGCACTGTATTGCCAATAGATTATAGGGTTGCAGCAATTTTCTACGCAGAACACACAAAGGAACCCCCACCAGCCCTAGCAGTGCTCTCAATCAAATAAAAACCCTTTAGCTTCCTGTTGCAGAGCTCTCTCTAGGATTCATGTATATTTTATCAAAGTTACATGCAGTTCTGATACTTGTTTCTAAAGTGCTTTAGTATGAATCCCAAGATGTACTGAAATGCTGCAGTGGCCCTTTTAAAAAAAAATCAAGGATTGAATAGAGAAAAAATGAAATGGCTTGATTCCATAGCATGTAATAGGCGCAAATTCTGCTCAACAGGCTTCTATTGATATAAATAAACAGAAGAAACACAAACATACATCTATATGAAATCATTTTGCTCCTTGTAATTGTACCCTGGGAGCAGCAGGAAGAAAGAGGAGCTCCGCAGTTTCACCTCTCATAAATGAAGGTCCTGCAATGATCTAAAGCTATTTTTTTGCCAGGAGTGCTTTTACAAGCGAACACGCAAGTCAACACAGAAGAGCTATACCCTCAGCAGTAACCAATTACTGTGAAGATAGTTAATAACAATCTGGAATAAGAAGAAGAGGGATGGGGAGGGGAGAAGCAAGCATAAAAGCTTGTATTTGCCAGTTGTGATTTTTGCTTTTTAAAAAATTTTATGCCTTCAACTAAGCTGTGAGGAAAGAAACTGCAATGATCTTTTCATAAGAAAGGAGTATGTATTTCTAAGCTGCATTTCATGACACCTTTGCCTTTCAGGCATTTGCAAATTTTAGATCAAGAGGGATGGACAGGAAGCATGTTCTGGCTACAGCATAATAAGGCACTTAGGTTGAAGACAGCAAGAGCCAGCATAGTGGAGGGGTGATTCAAAGACAAAAAAAGAAGGTTTCATTTTGTATGTAATAAAGCTTTAGTACTTACAGCTGTCCTCTTCTTCAGTAATACATTTCACAACATAACAGGCATAGATGAAGCCCGCCAGCTGAAACAAAATGTAATAGCATTAGATATAAAGCAAATACAATAGAAATACAAGAGTTGGTTTTAGAAAAGCAACAACAGAAGCAGAAATAAAAAGCTTCACCAGACTCTGTTTGATGAGGTAATGATAATTCTTTACAACGGTTTGGTAATTTTAATAATAATTGTGCTTTCTTTATTCTTTTGGAGAGTCAGAAGAATTTCACATTTTTTCTTGGAAAACATACCCTTCGTTAACACCTCCAAAAATTCACCAAAAAATTTCCATTACAGAATTGGCTTTTGAATTATTGAAAACCAGAGAACCATCCCATGGGTGGGGGGATGGATGGAAGTTTAGCCACTGACAATGTAAATGCTTTTGTCAACAATCAGGTTTGTTATCTGACAAAACCCAACCTTCTAGAAGGACTCAGCAGAACTTCATCAGCTAAACCAAGGATGAATTCAGTGCACTCCATAGTGATATTTTATCACTTGAAATTAGGGCTGTTGATCTGGTTGTGGGACTTGTTCCTGCATCTGCAATAGTCCCTGAGCCTCCAGACATAGCTAGCACTTTGGCTAGGTCTGGATGTGTTTACATAAGCATCTCATACTACAGATGGCAAATTCACATCTTGTTCCCTTCACTCCTCTCCTCAGAGCCTGCCCAGAAGTCAATTGTAAACACAAGCAAAGAAAATGCTGAAGAAAATTAAAATCTGGGGTGATTGTCCAAGCAAGGCAGATTGCTTATCTTAAACCATCACCTGAAAAAGTTATGAAAAAAAGGGGAAAAAATGGACAATATCACAGATGCTATGGGCCAAGTATCATGTGGGTTGTCTGCTAGTCCTTCCACCAAGTTCTGATAACACTGAGAAATTATACTTGCAGCAGCAGGCACCATGTGTTGTGTGCTTTACACAGCTTCCCTTACATGCAGGTCTGGAGAATTTTCTCTACTGATTGCTAACAAATCATTTTTCATTCAGCTCATCACTGAAGTTTACATGGTAGGATGTCAAAACAATCAAGGTTGTTTGATCTCTTTGCAGTGAAAAGTGAGCTGTGAGCAGTGCTGTTGCAATGTGTTATTCTGGACAGGTCCTGCCACAGAGATCTTTCCTCAAGCTGCAAACCCAGCCGTAGACTTTGGGAATTTGTTCTTTATATGTATAACGAAGATGCCTAAAAGATGCAGCCAACACTGTGTGCATGGTGCAAACCCCATAAACTCTGGCTGAGGTAGATGATGATCTTAATTTTAGACAAAGTACTCAGTGGGTCAGACTGAAGGGTGAAATCTGAGTGAAGACCATGTGTTGTTATTGATGCTGGTTAGTGCACATGGATGTTTTTCTTTTCATTAATCCAAGGCATACCTACAATTGCTGTAATATTGTGAGTTCTTAGAGTCCTTAATATTACCCATATACGCAAAATGCATTGTTTCCTAGTGCCTTCATACTCAAGAGAGTGACCATACCTAATTTACTCCAGCTCTTACACAGATGTTCCTAGTATTTCTGTCAGTTTTCTGTGTAGAAAGCTCTCTGTACCTACGAATGCTTGTCTCTAACATCTGTACAGGTGACAGACATCTAAAGGGAAAAATAAAAAAGGCCAGCTCCAAGACTTTTTTGAAGACATCAAGACTTCATTTGGGGATCACACTGCAGCCGGCATAGATGTTGTCTGCTAACTGCTTAAGTTCCTAGTGGGAGCCCAGAAGCTGCACTACAACAGAACTAAATCATTAATTTTGTCATTTATTATAAATCTGCCTTATAGTGCTGCTGGGAAGATTTTACACCTGGGAAGAATGAAATATTCACTGCTGGACACAAAGAATGCACTGTACCAAGAACAGTAGTATTCAGCTAATATCAGCATTTCATCTCTGTTTTATTGGATCACTCTTTCCTTGGGTTTCTTGGCTTCAAGACAGAGGGCTAATTTGCTTCACTGACTTATGCCCTGCATAACCCCATTGACTTCAATGACATTACATGAGGTTTAATTCAGCAACGAATTAGGCCCAGAAAGGTTGTTCATAAATGATTCCATCCTTGGACGTGAACCCTGGCTTAATAGTTTCTCTGTTCTCTTTTTACAGACCATCAGATCCAAGATAGCTGAGTAGCTGCATCTCTAGTAGGCTGCAATGGTAAAACCTTTCTTGTAATGCAGTTCAATGCGTTACTGTCTGCTAAAACACCAGAAGAACTAAACTTCTTTCACAGAGCACAGCAAACAAACTGTGCCACAAACTGTGTTTACAACTGATCTTTTAATTGTATTCAGTTGCATCCCTTAAATGTCTAGGGAACTCCTTTGATATATAAGTAAATCCTACAGCATTTCATCAGATGAGCTTGCTGATTAAAGGAGTGCCTTAAAGCTAGAAATTGTTATGTTATAATTACAAATGGAAGTTTGTTTCCCATGAGATAATCAGAATTCGTAAAATAAACCTCCCCTTCTCCCACATTTATCCAACCTTTTGCTCTGTACACATTAGTTTGTTTGTTTTGGCGGTTTTTCTTCCTTTTTTTTTTCTTTCTCTCTTTTAACAAAGCAGTTTATCAACTCTGATCTGGCCATTCAAGGCTTATCTTCTAATTGCATCATCAGCAGGGGGCACACACTCAGAGCTGAGGTCCAGAGCAAAAAGTGGCAGTTTTCACTCAATGCCCTGAGCCCATGGTGACTACAGAGACCAGTGGGATGCAGACTGGGAACTTGCTTCCCTGGTGGACTAGGACTTCCTGTTGGCAGGGTACAACTCATCTATGGATGCAGCAGTGATTTCTTGGGGACCAGCCAGCTAAAATTAAAGAATTCCCACACGGATGAATGGCTATCACAAAATTTACCACCTTTGTCACAGTGCAAGATGCATTTCTTTGACCTTGTTTCTCTGAGAAAAACACCCTGCAACGTACCTGTGTGCAGCACAAAATAAATATAATACATTCCTAACAAAACACTTCACTGAACACACTCCTCCCCCTGGAGAAGAAGATGAGAGAAAAAAGAAAACCTAAACCCCAATGATAGAGGTTAATCACATCACTTAATATATTCCTGGGAAGTCCTCAAACCTGCCAGTGCTGCATTCAGTATGAGAATTACATAGAGCAGAATCTTCCTGATTCACTGTCTCAGAAAGATTTTTCTCTTATGTGAGAAGGAAGGGAACGAGTTCTCAGAGGTAGAAAGAGAAGGAGCCTGAATGTCCATGAAAATCAGTTTTAAATTGGGAAAGAATGCTTGTAAGCTCGTTACTTTGCATACTTTATTTTTTTTCATTAACTGGGCTTTCTTTTATAAAGCATGTAGCATTAAAAAAAATAAAAGGTGCAATGAACAGAAGATCAGATTAGGTGTCTACATCTGTCCCAGTCACATTTTAATGCTGTAGTACAGACCTCCAGAGAAGGAACCGTTAACAACACTCCTGCTTGTTTTTACATGTAGTGATTAGTCAATACATGTTTTTATGAACAACAGCTTGAAAAAATCTGCTTTTTACAACTTTCCCTGGTATATCTATATGAGAGTATAAATAAACACCGCTCTTCTAAAAGTAACACATTGCCCATCCGTGCACCAGCTCCTTGGGTGTTATTTTAATGGACCCTGATGACCATTTTTATATACAATGATCTCAAACACATTTTAGTTCTATTTTTTTTAAAGTTTTTTTTTTTAATTTTTAATTTTTTAATTTGTAAGCACTTTATAAAACCATTGTTCCTTCTGCCCAGGAAAAAAAGGAGACAAGCAGAAGCCTAAAATAAATCAGCAATATAACAGAATTACTGAAAGGTTTGGCAATTAGATTAGTTATGGGATTAAGTTAAAACATCTTATTGCCTTACTGCACCCAAATAAGGCAAACAAAAAAGTTGACAGAATATTCCCTACTCAGGTCAGCAGTGTCCAGTTACACTGTTAATGCCTCTTAGCAGTTCTTGAGTGAGTGTACTTCCAGACTTGCTCAAAATGCCAAGCACTGTGATCAAACTTAATCAGAATTGGTATTGATCAAAATCCCATCTCGCTTTTTTTCCTCACTTCGCTTACGGAGATGAATATTTTCCTACACTGCAAATAGTACCATATTTAGAAAAAAAGGCTGTCATATTAAAACCCATCATTCCTGGTCAAGGCACCCCCTTTCCCTCTTTGAAAGCAATATTTGTATTGATAATTAGTAGGTGTTATCTTTATTAAGCCCGATGATGGAAACAAAAGGATCGCAGAAAGGAAGAAACGAAAACTAAAAGTGGGTAAGATCCCAGTGGGATAAGGTGATGAGGAGAAGGCTCAAGATGAAGATAAATGACTTAAGGGTTATGGAAATAGTATGTGGTCTTGGCTTCATGTATGAGCATGTCTTATTCTATAATTGGACTTTGTCAGGAGAAATGGACTTTAGACTTAAAAACCACAAACCAGTTGTGTTTTCCTATGGCAAGATGTTACAATATCTCCTGAAACAGCCGAGGCTTTTGTATTTACTTTTCAGTGTTAAGTTTTCACAGAATTCTACAAAACACTGTAAAAAAAGGCGGCTAGTTCAAGCAATAATAATGCAGAATTAAACGGAGGTTAATTTTGGCCCTGGGAGCTTTATATTGCAAAGCTGTGATATTGTCTGTCTACCTATGTGCAATTTAATTATATTTCTTAAGCTTACAGGGGGCTGCATATATAAAGCCTTCGTAACTCTATTCATTTAAGAAACAATGTTTCTTTTAAAATGGACTTTTGGAGGTTGGACATATGATATATATTTGTGTGTGTGTGTGTGTGTATACACACATTATGAGCAACTGAGGAACTGGAGAATTACTATCTAGAAAGCTTCCAGTGTATTGATTCTCAGAAAAATCACACTCGTTATTTAGCAGCAAAGGTAAGACAGAGACCTTTCTCTCAATATCTGTAGAATTAAGTCAGTGTCGTGGGGGTTCTAAAGCTGCCCCCTGCAAAAACCCTTTCAAGCATGATTTCACTGCCTGCAGCAGTGCTGCGTCGGTGAGTGAACATCATTGCTGGAGTTTAATATAAAACTCAAGCTAAGTTCCATGGAAACTACTCTGTCGAGGTACGCTTTTATTTGTGCTTACATTTAATATTATGAGAGCTCTGCCATTCCTCCAAGTTTAACTATCTTTTATCATAACAGGAGCATTGGAGAACTATTGATATCGGGCTAGATTCCCGATGGAGAATGTAAACTGTGTGGTCTTGCAGACATACTTCTACAGAATTAACTACCTATGTGCTGTTTGGAAACAGTAATTCATTAGCATGGCCAAGTAGCTTTATTCTGTGCAATAAAATAATTATTAAAGGAGGACAATGCTAAATTGCCATGTCTGCAATAGTATCTAGTGGGCAATCACAAAATTTAAAACCAAATCAAGCCAAACCAAGAATTTCTTAGCCTATATAGTTGTCAAATCCCTTTACTTTCCTTTCTTAAGCTGAAAGTTGCCCCAGAGGTTTTTGATTTAATTTTTTCAGCAGGTACAGTAAAAACATGAATCATAAACACAGATAAAACTAGACACCTTGGAAAGTAGAAGTGTGATAAAAATTGCATTTATTTCAACTAGTGCATCATAATCTTTTTTATATCAGGTGTCTAGAAGGTGCTTAGCATAAAGTCCTTCTTTATTTCTCAGTGGACTATTCAATTTTCTGGAGATTTCCTTTTCATATAAGCGTTTGAAGATCACTGTGAAGACCTGCTAGAATGCTTTTGTTTGAAATGCTTCTGGGCACTTGAGAGCGGTTCTGTCTTGCTCAGGGCAGCCATTCCCTTAGCGTCATCCCTGGCAAGCTTTTTCACCTGATGAATTGAAGAGACCACAGGGGCACTGGAAATCACAGCACTGTGGCTTGTAAGATAAGAGCTGTGCAAACCTTTAACAACGGTAGAGAGCATGAGATACTTACCTGTTTTGAAGCTGTATTACAGACACTTGGCTTGACCCAAATTTCCTGAAAGTTTAGTGAGACTTTCCTGTAAGTCTGACCTAAAACTTTGGACAAATCTTCCCTCTTCCCTGGTATTCCAGTGTGATTTATGCTTTTGATAACCACGTGATATTTTGTGCTTTTCCATGATTTCATTTCACAACTAAAGAGTAGGATGTCCTTTTTCCTGCTTCCAACATCAATGACAACCCAAAACACAAGAGCTACCAGCTTGTATGAGGTGGAATTAGAGATCATTTATTGCCAACCTCTGTGTTACTTGAACTGTGGAGCATCTTGCAGATTCAGGCTCGGTGCTGAACTTTACATTGCTGCTCCCACCAGAGAAATTCCCCAGTTGGGACTCTGCTGGATTCCCTCAGGAATCTGCAGCAGGCAGGTCTCCAGGGGCAGATGGGAGGCCGCAGCAGGCTGACTGGTGCTGATCCCCAGATCACAGCTTAGAGCAACACTAAGGCTGGGAAGCCAGGAGCAAAATGTCTACCAGCTGCATTCAGCAGGTACTAGTTGCAGATTAAGTGTGCATTGCTCAGTGCAGGTTGAAGGGATTAGTGCTGGTGATTAGGGTTAAAAGATATGTTTGGTTATGCATTTTCATTAATTCTGTTCAAACTGAGTCTGTGGGAAGTCCTGAGAATGTAAAAGTCTATTGCTTTGGTTTACTTTCATGGTGTAGCTCTGAAACGCAACTTGTCACTGTTAGAACAGAGCTGTGGTTGTCCAGAGTCAACAGTGTGCAGTGATTGCTGTTCACATCAAAGGGATTTAGCCATTAGAGCTGTGTAGATTGGGAAAAAGTCCTCCTATTTATTTTTAAAACAAGGGCAGCTGCCTGGATCCTCTTGGCAACAGCAAAGCGACAAAATAGGAATGAAGTTGAAACAAAACCCCTAAAGTAAAAGGCTTTAAAATATGTATCACCCTGATAAATCTGTTAATAATAAGAATGGATTAATAAAGCAAAAGTGTCTATGTGTCTGTATGTGTGCTTTGTTCTGAAGGTTTTATAGCATGAAAAGTTTTATGGAAAAAAAAACTTTGGACCTTTTCTGCCTCTTGTCTTCTGGGAATGCTTCGGAATGGTTTAATCATCTGGCTTTGGTATCTGACTGCTTTGGCAGCAGTAGCTTTTCTTATCATTATGTCTAACTGTGTGTCACCTTTTCTAGACAGCCATAGGATTAGGATAAGAAAAATTGCTTCTTTATGCTGCAGATCTAACAAAGCCACAGACTGCTCACAGCCCACCAAATGAATGCCTAACATTTTAAATTGAACTGCATTAGATGAAAACAGTTGATTATCAATGCTACTCACTCCTTTGAGGGGCAGTAGGAAAAAAAACCCACAACCGTACTTGAAGTTTGTGCAGATTGTATAGGGTGAAATGTTTTGATGATACAAGAGAACTCTGAATTCCTGATAAACAAACACATATGAGTGCTTCTGTTCAGTGAAAACCCATCCTTCCATGTCAAGACACCCATATGGTAAGTGAACCTCGATGATGTGAGTGTGAACACCAGGCCCTCAGATCCAGGAAACAGAAGCATTCAGAGAAGAGCCAGTGAAGGATGAGAAAGGGAGTAATATGTTGTTGTGTCTGTCAGTCTCTCAGGATTGTGGCCAACCATGAAAATGGTGTAGAGTAAAAGTTCAGAAAAGAGACACAGGTAGTTTGCTCTTCTCCATCATTACATGTTAGATTAAGTTTGAGCAATGCTGTCACATAAATGCAAGAGCCGAAACATTTCATCAGACATGAGAGAGACTTTCTAGTAACAACTGACTCTTTTCCTGTGATGCTATTTATTTTCCCTGTGATGAATTGCTGTTTATTTGAAGGCTCTGATTGTGGTCATAGGGTCAGGAAGCATCATGGTACATGACAACTTTGGTACTACACTGGCTTCATGGTGGTGGTCAAGGTGAAACAGCCTAATAATGCTCTGATCGAAGTCCTCCTAGATGGCTGGTGATGGCAGTGCTGACTCAGCAGATTGATGTACAGCATGCAGTGTGCACAGCTCAGCTGAAGCAGCTCTTTGGCAACCTGAACAGACGAGTTAATTACTTTAACTTGCAAAAATAAAACCAAGTAAGGCATTCATAGGAAAAGTTCTAGATGGTGTGATCTAGAATATCTCCCGAATGTTTATTGATTGTCCAAATACAGTAATAGTCATTCAGAAGCCCAGAATAGAAGTGGAAACTATGAACAGAATAGAAGTGGAAACTATGGACAAACAGCAGAGGAAAACAGATCTCTCTGGTAGTGGCATCAACAACAGAGATGTCAGGAAGATGATTAAGTAAGGGGAAGGCTTTCCCTGGGCTGTATGTCTGGCTGTATCCATGCAAAGATGGGAAGCTGGAATATCTGATAGGATAGCCTCTGTCTCTCCCTGGCAATGCATGTAAAGAAGATGAGACAGAACAAACTTATTTTAACCAAACAGGTCCCTCAAGCCTCCTGATCTGGAGTAAGGAAAGAGAGCTATCTCAGTGAAAATACAAAGCAGTCTGCATGGGGTGCTCCACATCATTGCGTCTCCCTAGGATTCATACATCTAGCAAATGCATTGCTTAGCACAAACATTTTGCTCTAGATGCACAATATAACAGCATCAAGTGTCAGGGGGGTTTCAAGGTCAATAAAACCTCTTCCTGTGGCATCTAATGTTTAAAGTACCTGAACTCAGCTCATGTTTCAGTGCTATTTTCCCTCTCAGCATTAGCCTACTGCAGGCTTTTTCCACCTTTGTAATCCATAACAAAAGAGATGTTTCAGTGCTACCTTTTCCATTCAGCAAAATCAGCTAAACAGGCTTCAAAAAAGCAAATGCCCAAGTGCTTTGTGAAACCCTTCCTGCAAAAGGAGAACCACCGGAGAGTTTAAAGGAGTATCACACCACGCAGCCTGGGAGGGTACAAAAAGATTACCCTCTAGAGCCACCAAATGGTAAGGACAGTTCAAGTTCCATGGCCAAAGACACCTGTCCCCTCACAGCCCTTCGCCAGAAGGGCATGGGGTCTCTCCCTCATTTTTCCAGCGTGAAAAATCGTCGTCATCTTGTCCCGAATGAAATAGCTTGATGGCAAAGGTCCCAGTCGCCGCTTGGGGTGTCAGAAGATGTAGGAATAAATTCTGCAGTATATATGACCAAAAAACGTGATCCTTTTAGCTGAGGATTCCAGTAACATTGTATCACATGAGGCATGCGGGGCGAATGATGAATTATAAAGAGAGAATATTCTCGGAAAGGCCGTGTCCTCAGAGCCTGTGCCTCATAGCAGAGAGTTAAGTGGATGAGTTATATCTGACAGTTTATGAACCTTGTTAATATAATGCAGTATCTGGGAGTGTGCCAGCCACGGTGATCAAGGAAGTCTAAATTAGACCTCTGCCATTGACAGACATCAGATGCCCATTTAAAACTAAATGTTTCATCTCAACCGGGCACATCTCTCGTTATCCTCTCAAGCAGTGATCATCAGCTTGAAGCTCTGAAGCTCTGTGTGGCTCTCAGTAGCCAGCACACATCTCTCTTCCCTAGGTGTCAGTAAGAGGCTATTTAACATGCTGATGCAGATGCTGCTCTGGTAGGAAGAGCACCAGTGACAGCAGTACTTTAGCGTTCATGAAAAATGTGAGGTTTGTGGGTTTAAACTCACATAGGGTGAAGGCACCTTTTCCAGGCACAGGTCACTGAGAGCAACCCATCCAGTGGCAGATTGGGATGCCTTGGCTTTCCTGCTGGAGAGCCTAAGGAAAGGTGAGGGGAAGCAGAGTCTCCTTCCAGCCTCCACACTCTTAATGGACTTTAAAAGTCTGGAAAGTGGAGATGAGAGTGCCTGTTTCACCAGGGCCCTGCAAAGTTCCAGTCATCATTACAACTTTTGTTCTGACATTTTGCGTGGAAAGAATGAAAAGTGCTGCACCTATATATTCTATTCTACACTGCTATTAATCAGTTGTAATTGCTATCTTTAAAAGCCAATGAAAGAGGTGTAAGGTTTTTAGGGAAGATATGCATAGTGATTTAGTTAGATCTCTCAGAAGAAGGAACAAAATATCTCTTGCTTCAGGTCAGTTCTTATGTTTCCAATTCAAGAGGTTTCAAGTGGAATGCTGTCTATGATTTTCAAATATCCAGACAGATGATGCTAGTAAGCAGCAAAGTCGTACCTATGAGGAAGTACGAGGAGAATGTTCCAAAAGATGAATAATGTTACTTGCAGTATAATGGACAGTGGAACTGCTTGGAGAAAAAAGAAACAGTACCTGAGGGCATAAAGTGTGTTATCAGAAGAGAAGGAAGTGTTTCCAGCACAGATGGAAAAACACCAGGTGCTCAGGTGCACACAGGCATGCCAACCTGCCCTTCATTTTTCATTGGTGCCCGAATGGTAGAGTATAGCATCTAATGTGAATAAAAGAATATTGGGGATTAGGAGATGTGTCCATAATGTCTAACAGTCTAACAGCTGTCTGTCATATCTCCTTTAATCATGCACACATTAAACCATCTACTGACAGAGAAGAGGCACTACAGTTTGTCCCGTTCTCTAGTTAAGTATTTTGGTAGAGCATGAAGACATTCTGTTTCATCAAAACTCAGGGGTTAAGAGTTATTTGGAATGATTATATGATGAACAGGTCACTAGCTAGGGAATTTCAACATTATGAAGCTGGGATATTTATTCCTGAAACCACCCTGCTTTACAGAATAGACAGAACTAGATGCCTTCACCAACTGGCTGCTTTCAGCATCATCATCTTTCCTTGTGCGTACGCCATATGTTGAGCACCATGGATTCATAATTTCTGAAGTTGAATGAATAGCAAAAAACCCCACAACCCAAACCTTACCTTAATCATCTGAAATATAACATATCCAACAAGTATAATTGTTAAATACCTTGTCATTGTCAGGTAAATATGGAAATAGCTCTCTGTTAGGAGGAGCAAAGACAGAATCTGACAAACAGTTGATGATGCTGTGTGGAAAAACCTTGCTTTGGGCTAGCAAACAGCCCTTACCAGCTACTCTGGACTTGTGCCTTCCACAGTGACAAGGTGCCAGGGATGATAATTGAAGCAAAAATATGTATGTCCTGCTGTGACGAATTACTGTGAAAAGTGATTACTCCTATAGGCCATGTATTTGCAGGAAACTAGTGATACATTTTACCAAATTCTGCTCTGTGATTTAGATTAAAAGTTTAACAAGTTCTTCCACACTTACATGTACATAAGAGAAAAAAAGTCATCAGAGTGGGCACATGTTTTATATAAAGTAAACCTGACTTACAAGCTCCATTTTTAAATTGACCAAGAGACTGACTTAGCATACTGATCACCTGTAGGTGAAGTGTGTGAATGACTTTTCAAAGTGGGATTTCAGCTTTTGTCAACATTTTCTCTTTTATAAACATCATATAAGTTTAGGCATATATTTCAGCCTATCTATTAGCAATGAGTGCAGTGATAGTTGTGTTTTGTCCACACAGAGAAACGCAAGGAAATTTGAATTAAACCATAACATTTCATGATAATCCTAGATAATCAGGTAAATAGATCCTGAAAGTCTTCACTATGGAGGTCTTTTAATAGCTCCATCCCTATTATGCTTTATTAATTTGCTAAATGCTATGCACATCATTGGGAAGGTTATTGTATTTCTGAACATAAATATTTCTTAATCTAAGATTTAAAATAAACCATCTTATCTTTGTGAAGGTTCTTGTTACAGATGAGCCACACTTTCATAAACTCGTAGATTTGTTTGCTTTTTTGTGTTTAGTGCAGTAAAACATTATCTTTTCAATGCTCAAGAAGAGACATAGTTCTTGGAAAATGTATAACAGTATTAGCAGGCAATAGATCATCAATCTGCAGTAATACAAGTCTGTGGCATGAATGTGGAAAACTACAAGGTATAACATGTTAGGTATGCAAGTCAAGTGGAAGGCCAGAGACATTGCAGAATAAATGTAGAGTTATAGAAAATGGAGTGAAAGCAAACAGACTATAAAAAACCCCCAGTATTTTATGCCAAGACAAATCAAACTGCATCCAAACATTCAGTGAACAGGGACTGGAGTGGCAGCAGGCCTTATTACAGATAAAAGGTCCGGTTTTCAAGTTTTGATATATGAATATGTTGCTCAAATAAAACAGGTCCTTTGCTTGGATATCTACAAACCAGCGTTGACACAGGTCTAATAAGAAGGTCTCTGTCTCCCAAACAACTAAAGCAGTCTAGATATATTAAAAATACTGAAAAAAAAAAAAAGGTTAAAATGCAAGTTAAAAATGCCAACAGACTTCACACAAAAAATTCACCAGGGCAGACAGATCCTGCTTTGAAAAGTGCTACAGGTTGTGTCTAAATGACCAGTTTGAGTAAGCTGCTGTAACCTGGTGGTCTTGGTCCCTTCACTTGAATGACTGGGGGCCTGGCTCGGACAAACACAACTCCTGCTTGGGACATGGAAACTCAGGAAGGAGAAGGTAAGTGTCTGCTTAGGTGTGAGCTCAGCCTGTGTATGTGAGTATGGAGAACTTTTCCTCACAGCCTTCACAGTACTTTGCATTTTCAGATGCCTGCTGTTCCTCTGCAATGAAAGTGGAAAATTTGTGGAGGCAGGTGGCTCTTTATTTGCCCAGAAAGCTTGGGTGCTCACAAATTTCTCATGAAAAGTCTGCAAAATTGCCTCCAAATGCCTAATTCCATCACAAGGTATTAGACTGCATGCTTAATGTGTGCCTGGTTAGCAGGTGCTTGCCTCAGAATTTCACTCTGATCTTCAGCATGCAGCAATCTAACCATGAAGAAAAACTTTGTACAACTGGGCAGCAAACAGATGTGAAGCTCTGCTGGTATTCAGAGGGATGTTAATTGAATGATTTTTGAAGTTTTTTGGTGTTTTTTTTTTAATCTGGATGATGGCCTCTAACACAAAAGCCTGCTTTGGGATGCCTTTGCTGCTCATTCAGCCAAGCCATCTCATTCAACTTCAACAAAGAGTCTGGATAATGATTCCCCATCCATCTCATTTGTATCTGACAGAATCATCCTAACACTCTTCTGTGATCTTTTAGAGACATCCTTCCAAATTTCTTTTAGCCTTCTTTTTAGGTCATCACATTTCTGTACCAAATATGAAGGTCCCTATGAGGGCATATTTTTGTCTTCATTCTTTTATAAATTTACTTGATCTTCAAGTCATATAGAGCCCATTAAGTAGTGTACTTGTCTTCGTTTTCCTTTTTTTCTGCCTCAGCCAGGCACACTCCTTCATTACTGAGGTTATTCCCTGATAACAATAATTTTTCAGTCAGTTTAGGGTCATCATTTGCATCTTTCACATGCACCCTTTTGGATACTTTCATTATCTGTGCTTCTTCATACTGATATTGTTTCCAACAGAAGTTATCATGGGGAGGTTCTGTATTCTAATGTAATATACTTTGTCATCAATATGTCAACCTCTCTGTTTCCTGCTATCAAGCAGCAAAAATTGTGGTCATATAGTTTCTATTAACTACCTGTTGAATTCTTGTGCTATTTTCACTAATATTATCAACTACATTTTCCCCCCAGTCAACCAATATATCACATGCAGAAAGATGCAGTCTAGTCACAAGTATACTGCAGCGTTGAATTAGCAGCAACATTTACAGCTAACCTTAATGTAACATGTTGTTTGAATGTAAAGACTCTGGTATGTATACTAACTTTGAAACACTATCCAGTTACACCATCTTTGTCATGAATTATATGCTTTTCCAAAACTAGCAAGGTAATATGAAAGCATGCCCTGTGCTTAGTGAGGGATTAATAGAAAACCAATGCACTGATATTTCCTTTAGCAGCCAAATATTCTTGCTTGTTGCTTCATTCTTTGTGACACAGGCAAATAGCCGTGATAGAAATGCCAGATCCCAGATTTGCCCTCAGGTTTCCCTTGCTCAGCTTCTGAAATCTACACCTTCCCAAACATGAGCATAATTGATGACAACTATAATTATCTTCCTTTTCCCCCACGAATGTGATGACATGTGTTCTAGCTTTCCTGTGTAGTGACTGGTGAAAGACAGGCACCTATAGAGCAAACAAATCTTCCCACCTCTCTCAGGCATTTGAATCATCTAAATTAGGTTGGGATGAATCTCTCTACAAGTGTTGGGGTTTTTTTTCCATGGCTGGGAAAGAAGTCCCATTGCTGTCTAGCTTCAGCTCGATACTAACTTATAGACGACTGAAGCCTGGTGATATGAGGTTAATCCTACTCTAGCAGAACAAAGTAGGAGGTTCAGAGCTTCTGCATGTCTACAACAATCTTAAAAATCAGCTGAATTTAGAATATGCAAAGACTAGAGGGCTGACACTCCTTCAGAGCAATCTGGACCTCTTGTTATTCCAAGTACAAGCAAATAAAGCATTTGAACACAGATAGGCATGAAAGTCTGGCTCACAGATGGGGTGCCTGAGGAATGGTGACTCCAGACCTGTGGCTCATTGTGCATAATTATCTCAATGTGGATTCCCAGTTTAACACTGTGGTTAAACAGATCATGAGTTATTTAAATGGGAACTCAGAGTCTAAACAAAAATGCTACATTTTGTCTGTACTTAACAGAGGTATCCATTATATGAGTTTTCAAAGGATTTTTCTATGTCCCCACCACAAAAAAGATTTTGAAAAAATTGAGAAGTTTCAGAGAAAAATTGTGAGTATTATTAGGTGACTGGGGGGAAGAGATTAAATGTCATCACAAATCACAAAAATGAGGAGGAAGGTATTGCTAATGACAGGATGATGTGATTTTTCATATAAATGTATTGTAAGCATCTGGACTGAATGCTAGACATTTCGACAAGACCAAGGTAAATTTTAATAAGAATTGCGGTGAATGTTCCACTGTGGGACATTTTAAGATCAAGATTAAGTGTATTTTTAACGGTAGTTCAGGCAGGAATTAAATCAGGGAATCCCTATGCCTTCTGCTATGTAGGAGATCAAAGTAGGTAACCACAGCATTTTCTCCTTGTTCATGATTTGTCACTCTAGTATGGTGCATGCAACAATTGGTATGTAATGATTTTAGCATATAGTAGTGTTTGTGAAAGAATATAATTCCACAAATGGGGAAAAATGAGCACTTTGCTTTAGGGGAAGAATAACAGAGAAACTTGTAGTGATGGTAAAGCATTTGCAATTAGTATCTAGCTCACTAAGGTACAGCAGAGTACAATTACTTTCAACTGTATTATGATTTCTTTTACTATTTTCTTCTTAAGTAAATTAACTTAAATTTGCACATTCAGTAACAAGTAGCACGGTGCATATTATACCAGTATTACTACACTTAATTCACTAGATATGTAATTTGCATTGCTATTTATATAAGTGCTGAATTAAATCCAAAGAATCCCAGGAGAGGGGTTACCAGCTTATTCCAGAACTCAATATTTATTATGGAAATATGGGCAACGAAGACATACCTAAAAACCTTAAACTTTTACGACAGGAATCATATCTGAATCACCAAAAAGGAAGACAGTGGTATATTAGAATATACCTCTGAAACAAAATGCAGAGGATTTAAAGTAAGGAACACTTGGGAGTAGAGCAAAGAGAGGAGAGCAAAGGAACATGTCACCTTGACTCTTTCTTTCACTTCTTCCCTTTTTATTTTTAATTTTTTGTTTTTTACAGAGCTCAATATTCTTGACTTCTCTAGTCTATAGAGGGCTGTGGATTAGTATGAAATGTGCAGAGGGACAAAATTTCAAAATAAGCATTGTACTACTGGCAGGAGGTTGCCTGAGGCAAACACAGCTCCTGTCCGACAGTCACCATATAACTGCGACGCCAGACATCCCCTTTCATGAAATGATCGGGAGCTGAGAGTGAAGGCTACGTGTACGCCAGGGCAGCAGGCCGCTGGTGGAGCCCTCCCTCATCAGCAAGTAGCCCTCATGAAATGTATTTAAAAAAAAAGCCAACTGCAGAACTAGCAGTGACAGGAAGTTGTACAGTGACATAAATCAAGTGTCTCATGGAATAGGGTCTCACTAATGAGGCAGAGGCACTGCGCTGACTAAAGAGCTGGAAATATTTTATCTTCATAAAATAGAGTACATTCACAGGACCTGGGTAATTAATGACGTAGGGAAAGGTACTCTGGCTATGTCTATGTTACTAAATAGGAAAGGGCCAAGGGGCATCTCTGGCTTTAAGGTCAACTTGTGTAGACTGGCTGCTGTCTGCAGTCCTGGCTAGATCATGGGGCTCTGCACCGGCTGCATACCACTTAGAATCATAGAATCAT
>VZTU01027135.1:0-41489 GCA_013400835.1 Zapornia atra | reverse complement strand
TCAGCCACGCTGGTCTCTCCCTTCCCTGCTCAATTTTCTACATCTGAGAATGGAGAGCTCTTGTGCTCTATGGAAAGCATCCCTAAAGATCCACCAGCTCTGTTCTGCTCTCTCATCCCTAAGGATTGTTTCCCAAGGGGTCCTACTGATTAACTCCTTGACGAACTGGAAGTTTTCTTTCCTAAAATTGAGTGTCCTAACTATACTCCTCACTTGTCCCATGTCCCTAAAGACCTTGAACTCTACCAATCACCTGGGGCCCAGATTGCCTCACTAACTGTCCCATGGCCCTGAAGTCCCTCTTCATCACCCTTGGACTACATACTGCAGCTTCATCACCCCCTGCAATGAAAGTATCAGATAATAGTCCGAGGGCCATAGCAGATTAGGAAGTTTCCTAGTTATAACCCTAACCTGGGCTTCCAGGAGGCAGCTGACCTCCCTGTGAGTAAGATCTGCCCTGAATATCAGTGCCTCTGTTCCCCTTAGCAGGGACTCTCCTACCACTATGACTCGTCTTTTCCTTCTTGCTGCAAAAGTAGTAATATGAGATCTTGGTCACTGATTCCTAACTAGCTATCAGCTTCCAGTATAGTGCATTAATCTTTTTTGATGATGATGATATTAAAAAGAAAAAAAAAATAATCAAGAAGATAATTTTAGTTACACAGAGGAAGAAAGAGATTCCATGAATCACTCAAGACTACACAGAAACTCTTTTTCAGAGACAGTATAGCATAGATCATCTCAATCCTAAATTAGTGCCTTCAACAAAAGATCATCCTGTCAAACACATAGTGTTGGCCCCACATCCATCTGAGGTCCCAGTCTGTTTTCACGCATGAACAGATGGCAAATAGAACTTTTTCATGTGAAATCATATTCCCCAAGTACTATGGTTTCAAGAAATTATATTAAAAAAAACCCCAATAATTTGAAAATTATGTTAGAGTAAACCAAACACTCACAAGGTAAATCCCACTAAAAGATGCAATATTTTTTACTAATCACTGGATATATTATCACAAATAGTATGGAAAATCTTCATTACCGAGTGGAATGACAGAGACAACATTTAGTTATTCCTTAATATCTTCTTTAATATAAATTCATGAAAAGTCTAACTACAGTTAAGTGAAGTGTTCACTACAACATGCACGGTGATCTAGTTTGTGACAGCATATTAGTAAACAGATATTGCTCTAAATGTCATTAATACATGTTACATGGGCCTTGTGTAAATGTTATGGCTTTCATGTTGGCCATCGAAGTAGGATTTTGAAACAATAGGCAAGGCATTATAGTCTCCTGCAAAGTGGGGGGAAAAATGGCTTTAACTGGGACAAGTACTTTATGTGATGACTAAATAAGTCAGTTTTAGAGCAGTTTTAGTTTGTGCTGCAAGCAGTAGTGACAGAGTTACGAGTCCAGATAGCAGCTAACTTTTTTGCTTTTATGAAAGTGAAAATTATGCTCTTTAGCAATTCTCAAGTCTAGTGTGACTAATTTAGCATCTAACTTAGGCATGGGTAAACCTCAAATGTAGTGTTTTAAATATGTGCAGTAGAGGCAGAAGGGAAGATAGTGTTAAGAACAGAAGAAATTGGTGGGAAATGAACCAGTCTTCCTAAATGAAAATTTTTAACTCCTTAACTAGTCAGTGGAGAGCAATGAAGTGTCTCTGAAAGCCTGTTTAGCATTTTCTAGTTTGACTAAATTAGGTCCCTGGACTAAAAAAGAATTGTGAATATAGTTGGAGGTTTACCAGTCTGCAGAGAATTTGAGCAAACTGAGGTGAACTCAAGCCAGTGTCACAGTGAGAACAAGCTGCACTGTCAGCAAGTACAGATGTAGAAATGTCTGTAAAATCATAAAGACAGTAAAAAGTAGCATGCTAGGAAAAACCTCCACAAACAAAACAAACAAAAAAACTAAAAATACCCTAAAGAAAGAAAAAGAGCAGAGCAGAATAAAATAGTTCCAAAAAAGACACATCAATCAACAAAGAAAAACAAAAAAATCTCTTTCCAACTTTCAACCACATGGAGAACTGTTCCTGTCTGTGGCATTTTGTTCACTGTAGATATTGCAGAAATTTACATTTTTTGTATTTTAAAGAAATATATATTTTGCAGAATTTTTTCTGTTCTGTTATTTATTATAATTGATTTGTATTTTAACAGCATTAATAGTATACATATGAAATAAGTGTAAGTTTCTATGTAGAGAACTCACCTAGGTTCCAGCTAATGGACTATTTTGCTAAATCATTTGAAAAATTACTACTACATAAAATTCTATTAGGGATTACCACTAGGTTAGATAGTCATATCCACACTTGCTTTCACTTCCTGTCAGAATACAGAAATGTCAAAATTTAAAAAAGTAATAGACTAAAATTAAATTATTAAAATTAAAATTAAGAGAGATACATTTTTGCTTAGCAAAATATTTTTCATGACAGGATGTCTTGTCCTGGATCTGAGTACAATATTAAGGACCTCTGTGTTTCGATCTTCTTTAGAATGTGCTCTAAATTCTATGTTCTGATATATAGGAGATATTTCCATCCTTCTGAGATTTAATGTCTATTTTAGGAGTCACATGGAAACTCTAGATCAGGTTTTGAGGATCATTTCAATGGCAGTTTGGTATCATGGGATAACTCAAGCTGGAAGGGAACTCAGGAAATCTCTAGTCAAAAATTCTGGTCAAAGGAGGGGCAGTTTATGGGCCCAGACCAAGTTCGTCAGGTCTTTATCAGATTCAGTCTTGAAAATATTACAATATCTATATGCAAGCTGACTCTTTTCTTTCTCTATTCCCCTTTCCCCTCCCCTTCCCCTTTCCCTTCTTCTTCCTCCTGTCCTTGTGCTGGTCAAAGATGAGATGAGCCACTTCAACTCATCTGACATTTAGAAAAGGCAATCAAAGGCAAAGAGGAAAGGAAAACTATACATGTGCCATCTCTGGGATAACAAAGTGTATGATAGCTGAGCAGACATCATAAGAAAATATATCAAGTCATTTAAAGTCTCAACTTGCATGAGGGGATGTTTAGATTGGATATTAGGAAACATTTCTTCACTGAAAGAGCAGTCAGGCATTGGAACAGGCTGCCCAGAGAGGTGGTGGAGTCACCATCCCTGGAGGTCCTAAAAATATGCAGATATGGCTCTACAGGTTTGGTTGATATGGTGATATTGGACAGACGGTTGGACTTGATCTTAGAGGTCTTTCCTAACCTTAAAGATTCTATGATACTATAAAAATGTGGTACAGTTAAAAAAATACCTGTAAATAAACGATTACACAGTTTATTTTAACGAACAGATTTGAGCTATGTGGCATGGTTTGCCTAGTTTAATCAAATATACTAGCTAAAAAAAAAAACTAACTGTGATTCCTTTCTTTTTTCCCCAAGGTTTGTGTTTATATGTATTTTTTCCCAATGTATTGAATTTATCTAAGACAGTTGTACCTTTAAATATGTGATTACTTTCCTTTGCCTACTGCTGCAGAGCTTTCCTTGGGGGAAAGATAACAGAAGAACAGTTACCTGTACCTAGCACCTCGGATGAAGTGGAAAATTTAGTTGTAAGTGGCATTTACTGCTCTCTTCAGTAGCAGTAATCCAACCATTGAAATGTTACTAAGATTGCTTCTTTTGACCCTTTTTAACAAGATCACAGCTTTCAGCATTTCAAGTACCCTTATCAACCAGAGCCAGCAGTAGCTTCACTAAAGGCATTACTTGATGCAGGGAAGCTTTAAGGTATCAGAGAGAGTCAATCAGCCCCAGTACTAAGCAATTCTTATCAGAAATCCTTTGCTCTTTACTTTGTATGATTGTTCCTTTCCTTATTGATGTGGGGGCTGTAAGGTTGGTTGAAGAAAGAACTTTGTGGCTAATGTAAAGACTTTTTCTCTACATAAGTGACTTTTATGAAACATCAACTTATTAAGGCAGTTACTACAATATGTGCCTTGAAGGTGATGTGAGTGAAAAGCCTTCACAGATGAGGTCTACATAACACTAGGCAACTTTTTAGGGGATCAGTATGGTCTGCACAGGATTTCTACTGTGGCACCAAATTCACAGAAAATTCCCTCTCTTTTCTCATCTTCTCAATGGCAGTACATCTTTATGTTCAGGGGAAAGATAAACTGATACTGTGATCTACAGCACCAGATGAAGGTAATCTATGATGGAAGATAAGATTTTTCAACATAAAAATTTAGGTTTGGAGAAAAAGCAGGTATTGAACACAATTAGATCTTTAGGATAATTGGACAACACTTCTAAAGTTCAAAATCACATGGTATTTTGGACTTGCAAACCTAGCAAGAAATAGAAAGGAAACTTAGGGATATTTAACTTGAATTTTCTATTCTATGAAGCTATCAAAGGAACTGCTCACTCTTTTTTGGTATGTTGGGAAAAGAAAGGAAGCAGAAGTGGTTAGGTTCATCTGTCTTCATATTTTTATAAGTGTCATCACTGTATTTGCTTTTTATGCTGCATAATTTCTAACTTTTACATTATTATTTTAGAATCCATTGCAAAAAACAAAGTTGGAGAAAAAATAAGTATCATTCTATTGCAATAATTATTGTTCATTAAATTCTGATTACTTAGAAATGTACGTTTTTCTTCTCTTATATTACTACTATTATTATAGGGTTTGGAAAAAAATTAAACAATAAGCAAATTCTTGTATCATGTGCATAATCCACCTGCATATTTGTTACTATTAATTGAAACTTGTATAAGTGAGTTTTATAGCACAAGCATTATTGAATTTTATTAATAAATGTAAAAAAATTGTGAGGATCTGGAATGTTCCTCATTGTTTGAAGTTTCTCAGTGCAGTGGGACTGCCATTCTATATAAATGACAAGCAGTAATCAATGGAATTGATGCAGAAATCATTGTGTAAAGTTGAAAAGTCTGGAGATGTCAAATTTAAAGTGTGTCTGTAATGTGTTGTTGTGGAGATCCACTAGAAAACAATGGTAAAAATGTCATATTCAACTACCTTTCATTCCTGGGACTAAGTGACTATACATCCTAGCTTTGCAAGAAAAGGTCTGGCAGTCCTGGTGGACACCAAGTAAAATATGAGCCAACAGTGTGCCTTTGTGACAAAGAGTTGCATTCTGTAAACTGAACCTGGTGTTGCAAGCTTGTGTGTTACAATTGTATATTACTTTTTATTTTACAGAATCCTGTCTGAGACCACCTATGAACTAATTGACATTTGTAAACAGTACAACACATCAGTATCCATCCTTCAAAGCATGCATTTCCTATTGAATGTTAGATGAGTTCATGGCACCATTCAAAGAAAAAGGAAGGAGGGTACTTCAGTTTTCACTTGCTGTAAAGATTTAAGCATTGTCTTGTGAAGGGGAATTAGTGGTCTCTACCCAGGCTCTATTATACAGTGCCAGATGAAATGTCTGATTCCCTACTCCTGCTTTTCAGAAGACAGAAATTCCCTCTCTGAGGGAAGAAGGCTTTAAAATTCCAAATAGCTTTGTCCTCTTAAGATTCATGACCTGATCCTTCTACTGAAATTAAATGGCTAAACTCTAAAAGGAAAGAAAGGAGAAAGACACTAATTTCCTGCAGAAGATAGCTAGATGAGAAAATAAGTCTATGCCTTTTAGTGAAGTAGTTAAAATACTCTTCTAGAAAGACAAGCTTAATTTGTGTCTTTCTTTTTATCTAAACTATATCAAACATACACTTCTTAAAGTAATTGCACTAACAATTACAGTATAAGGTATTTGAAGTTATATTGTTCCCAATATAACTGTATATCCTGTAGAAAACACTGCACCTTGTAAAAATGGATAGAAGAATAAATAAATCAACAACTAATAATCTTCATCTACTCACATGTTTAAGAAGAGAGATCCAATTTTCTATCCTAAGCGATTGCTGTTATGCTACAGTATCAGATGATGAATATTTATTAACTTTAAAAAAACTGAAACAGCTTCAACAAAAAATATAGGAAAATCTGATAACTAAATGACCATGCCTTGTCTCTTGTGAATTTTCATAAGGTATTTGAGTGAAAATACTTTCAGGCAAAGCTCAGGATTGTATTTGTCTTTCCTTTATGAGTTTCACTGCCATTAAATTAGAGACTTGGTCTCCTTTTGTTTTGCACATAGCCCAATTAATGCTTGACTCTTTAAACATAGCTAGATATTGCAAAAGTAATACCTGAGCATATTCTCTGATCAAAAGGTCTGTGTGTTCAGCTGGGATGCTGGAGATGGGGATTCAAAATACCTGCTTTAAATCAGAGGGTAGAGTTGATTCAAGTTTTTTTTTATATTCCAGATGAATATTTTAATGACTGGCTACTGGGGGAAAGAGGACTCACACTGCTGTCTTGATCAAGAAGTGTTCTGATTGAATTATCTGCTTCACCATGATAGGAAAGTGGGGAAAAGAGGAAACATGCACCAAAATTCCTGAGAAGCATCACCCTGATAACAGTATCTGCAATTAACCATATTGAATGGTTTCCAGGGTCTGTATTATGTTTTTTTATAGATTACACTCTTAAAAGCCTTGACAGTTGATAACACTAAGCTGTAGATCCTGTCCTCTGACAAACCACTAAAATAAAACACTGCAGTACTGACCTTAACTCCCCTTTGAAGTTTGCTTAGATGTCTCAGCGTAGGTATGGAATCTCCTCCATAATTAAAAATCAATTTTGGATCTAGCACAATGGTAGAAGACAAGTCAAGGTCAAGGTAAAGATCAAATGAGAAAAGAAGAGAAAAAGAATGTGACTATGAGAATAACCAGATTAAGGCACATTTAAATGTGTCTACTAAACAACTTTTACTTCCAGACACCAAAAACAGGCCTGACACCAAAACCTGGTTAGAAGGGCTGAAAGCTTTCTGCACATGTAATGGCTATAAATTCAGTTATTCTGATTTATATATATAGTCAAGTGACCTGTCTGTAATCATCTGCCATGAAAATGGTTTAAATAAATATGTGACCATGAGTTGCCTGTATGCATCTGAGCTATATGTAGGGATATTATACCACTACTTCTGTCAGTGTCCTTATACTTTACTCACTGTCTTAACCTTTTTGAACATTACATCTTAGACTTAGTTTGGTTTGAAAGGTTCTTTTTTCCCATTACTGTATTCAGTGAATAAGAATTGTTAGAAATGGATGGAGAGGATTTTAGAAAAAGCACAAAGACTAGGTTTATATGGCTTTTTGTATGAACACAAGATATTCTAGAAGGCATAACTAAAAACCCTAAAAGTAAAAAATACCCACCTTCTTGAAACTCAGGAAATTTTCATTATTTCAAATTTGAGACCTTAAATCCATTGCTATTTATAAATGCTAGAATTGTTAATGTTTATATGAAGATCTAATATAAATAATATAGAAATAATTGAGTTTTCAGCTTTACTTCTGTTTGCAAAATGGTGAAGAAACTGGAAGGAACTTTGAAAAAATAAATAAATGCTGTAAAGTGATTAAAACATATGCCCCAGGTCTTCAACTGGAGTATATTAACTCCAACTGATTATTTGCCTTAGCTGGTACACATTTAAAAGCTATCTTTTTTTCACTACTAACAGAATTTTTTCTGATTTCGCTTAGGTTTCTCACAACCTGTTGCAACATTTCCTTGAAGTGCATAAAGTATTAGGTCATATTCCCGAAACTCTGCTTCCTAATGTTATGTCCTTTGAGCACATCAGCTCTGTAATTATGATTAGCAATGCATGGTCAGGCTGTGCAGCAGCACTTAGTGAGAAAAAAAGAAAAAGATAGTCTCCCTCATTGTTGCCTGTGAGTATTCACAGGCCAGTGGATTTATTTGTTTTCCATCTGCATCACTAGTTTCATTTTTGAGTAAAGGAAACATTTCAAATTGGATTCAAGATGTGCAGGTTCAGTTGTGGATGTGTTCCTCTTTGAGCCTCTTTCTTCTGCAACCACCCCCTCCCCATCTGTTTTGAAAGAAGCAGCTGTTGTGTGATTCTCTCACTGATAAGGTGAAAAGACTGAAGAGAAAGGTAAATCATATAATCCCACTTCAGTCAAAAGTGAGCTGCACTTGCAGGTCGATGAGGAAAAAAGAGGTTTGGGGTTTTTTTGGGTGGTTTTTTGTTGGGTTTTTTTTTTTTGGTGGGGAAAACTTTTTCTCCCTTTCTAATGCTATACAGCAAGTAAAGGCAAATCCCTTTACTACACTAAAAAAGATATCACGAGTGTATTTAAATGAGGCGAGATATGGGGGTAATTTTGTCTCCATCCCTTACTGACTGTTCAAGTACATTTATTAAAGTCCAGGTCAGACAATATGGATTAAGCTGTAGGTAAATACATGACTACATCACCTCATCCTCAGTGTAGTGGGTTAAGGCTCAGATGGGTCAAAAGAAAAAATATCCACAACAATCTTTATTTGATCTCTATCAATCTTTATCTGTTATCTTCTAGTATCCCTTCAGCTAAGGTAAGGTAGCAGTTCTAATGTGTGTCTTATACAATACAAGAAAAATATCAATTGAACTCTTCTGTAGCTCCAGGATTTTTGCACTTGTACTTACCTTTCACTTTGTAAGTTATTCTTTCTTCTAACAACACTCTACCTTCATTCCCAAATCTGTCTGGTCGTCTTTCAAAATGACTAACTGGCTATTTGATTGCCCAGGTGTTAAGAGAACCAAGATCCTTAGGGCTGCTCTGTGAGGAGAGGTGGGGCTGCCCCCATGTCGGACACAGCCAGTCCAAGCCAGGTCCAACAGCCCCACCGCAGGACACAGCTGAGCCTTTCAGCCGACCTGAGGGCGCCAGGAGGGGAAGGGCAAAACAGGTTCCATCAAGGCCCAAAGGTGGTACAGGAAGAGCAAGAGGAATCCCACCAAGGAGGGAACAGCAGGAGGAGGGGGGCAGGAGGTGCTGCAAGCCCGGAGCAGGGACCCCCTGCAGAGCGCCCACTGGAGCAGAGACCCGCCCTGCAGCCCGGGGAAAGCTCCGCGCCGCAGCAGGGGGGTATTTCCTGCAGGAGCTGCGGTGTCACTGAAGGGCTACAGCCTGGGGAAGGGCCTGCATTGGATCAGGGAGATGGGGGTGGAGGGAGGAGCAGCCCAGAGGGGCTGTCATGGATCCGCTGGAACCCCCATACCCAGTCCTGCACCCCTGGGGGGACAGGAGTTGTGAGTGAGGGGGTAAAAGTTGGGAATGGGGAAAACAGAGTGGGGAGCAGGGAGGAAGGCATCCAGGTAGCAGAAGGTCACAAGTGGTGTTCCCCAGGGTTCAGTGCTGGGGTGGGTCCTGTTTAACAGCATCATTAATGATCTGGATGAGGGGATTCAGTGCACCCAAGTAAGCTTGCAGACAACACCAAATTATGTCGGAGTGTTGATCTGCTGGAAGGTAGCGTGGCTCTGAAGAGGGCACCCTCAGTAAGTTTGCAGATGACATCAAATTGGGTGGGAGTGCCAATCTGCTGTAAGGTAGCATGGCTGAGAAGAGGGACCTGGACAGGCTGGATTGATGGGCAGAGGCCAACTTTATGGGGTTCCACAAGGACAAGTGCTGGGTCCTATACTTTGGCACAATAACCCCAGGCAATGTTACAGGCTTGGGGCAATGGCCAGAAAGCTCCCTGGAGAAGGACCTGGGGGTGTTAGTTGACAGCCAGCTGAACATGAGCCCACAGTGTGTCCAGGTGGCCAAGAGGGCCAACAACATCCTGGCTTGTATCAGGAAAAGTGTAAGTAGCAGGAGTAGGGAAGCGATAGTTCCCTTATACTCAGCTCTGGTGAGGCCGCACCTTGAGTACTGTGTTCAGTTTTGGGCCCCTCACTACAGGGAGGATGTTGAGTGGCTGGAGTGTGTCCAGAGGAAGGCAACAAAGCAGGTGAAGGGTCTTGAGCACAAGTCCTATGAGGACACGCTGAGGGAGCTGGGGCTTTTTAGTCTTGAGAAAAGGAGGTTGAGGGGAGACCTTATGGCTCTCTACAGCTACCTGCAAGGAGGGTGTAGAGAGGTGGGGATTGGTCTCTTCTCTCAGGTAACAAGGGATAGAATCAGAGGAAATGGTTTCAAATTTCACCACCAGAGATTTAGGTTAGGTATCAGGAAGAATTTCTTTACTGAAAAGGTTGTCAGGCATTGGAACAGGCTGCACAGGGAGGTGTTGGAGTCACTATCCCTGGAGTTATTTAAAAGGTGAATATTTTCAGATTCCAGTTCTTGTTGGATTTTAATGTGTGTAATGTCTCTGCTTCTAGTGCAATCATAAGTTTCTTCCATGGTGTTTTGTTCTTTTTCCACACTTTTTTGCTTGCTTGACTTCCATCCAGTTCAGGACTTTGAATGAATGGAAAAGAACACTAGAGAGTTGGTCCAGGTCCTGGTCTAAACAAGAATGTCCCCTGAAAAGCAACTAAATTATTATCATAAAGAAACTTTTTCAAATTATACATTATTTAGAAGTTTCCCATCATGTATAACAACTAGCAAACGCAGTATTATGAAACTGAAGGCCTGATTTTTTACTAAGTTGATGTCACCCTAGATTAACAAGTTTTGAAAACATATCAAGTAAACATGCAGTTTAATATGTGTTTTAAAGGCAGTATCTTTCTAAAGTAAGTATTTTCCCTCCAGGCAAGTACTTCGCTAAAATAAAGAAATATATTAAATTAAACTTGACATTGAGAAGATTCCAAATTCTTGAACAGTGTCATGGAGAGGAAAAAAGTCTTCCCATAATTGCTGGCTAAAACCTGATTGATCAAAGAACCCTATTTTGATGTGTCTCGTTTGTACTCCTTAGCGGACTTTGAATGAAAGAAGAAAAGAAAACATGACACCAAGGGAGAAATAAAACAAAAGAAAAATTCTCTTGATATTCACTCTTTGTGTTACTTTGAAGGAATTATTTACCCATTTTAGTAAGTTATTCTACTTTAGTAAGTTATTCTAAATGAAAAAAAGTTTAATATGGACAAGAATGTTTGAGGGTAAATTAATTGCAAGATAGATCCTCAGCAGGTGTAAATTACTGTAATTTGATGGAATTCATCACCTAATCTCAAACTTTCCCCAGACAAGAGTCTATTGTGTGTTGTATGTTTTAGTAGAAAAAGTATTAAAATTAAGCCATTCTAATAAGTTTTATTTTTCTGTGACTTTCTGTTCTCAAATTATGGCTGGTAGCTTGTTAATAACCCCAGAAACTTCAATTAATTTATTTAAAAATCTCTTCCTATACTGCACTAGACCAAACTCCTTTAACCTTTCTCTATGACACATCTCAAAGGATATTATTCTTGCTGCTCTGCTTCTTACTAGCTCAAGGGCAATTATGTTCTTGCTGAGGTATTGCAAGAAAAGCTGCAGAAAGTGCTCTGGATCAGGTATAACAAGTGTCTTTACAGCAATAATGCCACATCCTAAGACTTATACTACCATCCCCTAGCACATTAGGATGGCATTTTCATCATTTTATCTTTGAGAACCATATATTTCATGGCACATTTAAAGGACATTGTCAAGCTTTCTCCTATATTTTGCTTTCTGTTTGTGTTTGGCCTCTTTTAAATTATTTTAATTCAGAATATGTATCTGTATGATTCAGTCTTTTCTTCGTTTACTTTTTTGATGTAATTTTACAATGGTTAGTTATTTGAATTCAGTAGCATTCAGTAGTTCAGTAGCTAAGTGCTATTTTGTTTTGCATATCATGAAGCAGTCCATGTTAAAAGAGCTTACTGAAAAAGGAGGGAAAATAATTAGGGAAGAAATTCAAGACTCTCTGAAGTCACTATCAAGATCTGGTTGAACAACAGTCCAGGTCAGGCTTGATGAGGCACTGAGTGACCTGATCTTACTGCAGGGGGGGTTGGACTAGACGACCATTAAAGGTCCCTTCCAGCCAAACATTCTATGATTCTAACAGTCAAGTCAAAATCTCACACATAGACTTTAAATCCCTGATGCCATATTGTGCAGCAAGTTTGCACCTTAGTTGGCAGCTGCTGAGACAGTACAGACCAGTACTCTATTCTCATCATAAAACTAAAACAGCTTTTCCATTTAATAAATGTTAGATAACTCCTTAATGATTCATATTCATTCATAATGAACACTCTATTTGTTAATCAAGTCAATCAATGGTACTTTTAAAAAATATTTTTCTACATGATTCCACAGCTTGAGTACTGTGTTCAGTTTTGGGACAAGAGGGTGTCCAAAGTAAGGCAGCAAAGCTGGTGAAGGGTCAAGAGAGCAAGTCTTATGAAGAGTGGTTGAAGCAACTGGGGCTGTTTAGCAACTGGGGAAGAAGAGGCTGAGGGGAGAGCTTCTTGTACTCCACAACTGAAAGAAGGTTGTAGGGAGGTGGGTGTTTGTCTCGTCTCTCAAATAACAAGATGTGAGACCGAAGTACTTAGTGGAGTTGGAAGTGCTAGGTTATCAGTTATACATGATGATCTTAAAGGTCTTTAAGGTCTTTTCCAACCTAAATTATTCTCTGATTCTGTATTTTATGAAATGGTCTCCATCAGGAAAAAAGAAGGGTATCTCATTTCGTATTCCTTCCACTCCATTTTGTACAGTTTAATTAGCTAACTCGTTCCGTAGGGTTTTTTACACTAATGTATGGAACATGTGATTCTCCTTTTAATGTAGTAGACCTTTTTCTTAAAAAAAAAACCCAAAAAAACCCCCAAAAACCCTGCATTTCCCTTAAAGCCTTTCAGTCTTTCCATTTTGTCTGTCTAACATTCTTAAGAATTCACCTTTCTGACAGCTGTAAAAGTGACTAACGGTAATTTCTTTTATGTATGTGTTTTGGAGGTCCTAAGGGGCTCTTCTCTGGAAATCATTTCTTCATTTCAGCAAAGCTCCATTCTTCACCCCTCTCTCCATTTATGTTGACTGATGGTAATTATTTAATATATTTGGGTTTTCCTTTGTCCTCCATCTCTAATTCCCTATAATTATTCTTAAAATAATTCATCTTTCATTTCACTATTGTTTACTTTCCCTAGCATGAAATCATATTATTTGTTCAGCATCCTGTTATTCAAAGTTCATTATATTTTTCCTCTCTGAATCATTTCTTTGTTATTTTCACTTCCTCCCAAAGCAAACAACATCCACAAATTATTAGATTCTGAGTAACTTTAAATGTTTTTGATCAATCTTTTATATTCTTTTTTATATTCCTTGTCTAATCACAACAGTTTGTGCTCCATGTTGCCTTTCTTGACAATTAGGATACTATTTATGAAACAAATGGATTATTTACATAACAATAACTTGTAACTAATGTGTGTTTTCTTTGTAATTTGTTAGGTTTCATGATTTATCAAAACCTTTCCTTGACAGCTGTCTCCTCTACAGCATAGAGAAAATGAATGCTTAATATACAGTGTGATTATTTCCTTTTAGCATGCATTACAGACTAATGAAGTACTTAGGCCACAATGAAATGACTATTCTTGAAATTATATGAAATAGGAACAGGTCAGTCATAAAAGATTTTTAAGAGGGCCAAAATGCCTGATCACGAGAATTATGCCTTAACTGTTAATGCAGTGAATTTAACCAACTCATAACTCTTTCTGCATTAGTACAGTGCAGATAAACCTAGATTCCTCTTCAAGCAGCTTTCAGATCTGAGGATCAAAAATGTGATGTAAGAATTTAAGAAAGATCACTGGAGAAAAGATGTTATGGGAATGTTTCCAACTTAGGTAAATTATCTGAAGTTTGTTTGAACACATACTAGTGATAAGAACAGTATTTATATGTGGGGTCAAATAAGCTTTGCCTGAAGCAAAGATGTCCTATAAAGATAACTGATGTTACTGTCATGGGATTACTCTGACCATCAGCTCTAATGACAAGCACAAGCCTGTCCTTTTTGGAGTAGCACCTAGGAAGACAGCCATGAGAGAGGTTCTAAGTCCTTCTATATTGCCATACCTCCTGTCTACATAGAATGGTTGAGATTGTCATAATTTCTATATCCAGCCATAGCAGGAAGAGTTTTCCTGACTGTCCTTCATAATAGCAACCAGTTCTTGGAAAGCAATCTTACCCTATGTGAATTATCACCACAGACTTTATTGATGGTTCACTGGAAGCTGAGGGACCTCATGGGGACGCAGGTAATCAAAATGCCATTATCAGTGTACCCTTGCCAGTTTTTGTTACTATTACTGGCATTAAAGTAATGGGCAGATTTTTCTAATTGATCCTTAATTATCTCCCACTACCATCAAATTTGGTAGGTGTTGACTACCTATTATTCTCCTTCATCTCATTATCTGTTCATCTGCCATACATCTTTCTCAAAGTCTAACACATAGTGCCTTGCTCTTCAGCGAGCTTCTCAAAACTCATTATAGTGTCCCACTGCACTGTCAGCATGTGGCAGACAGATGGCTTGGTGCTCCTGGCTGCTTTCTCATGCTAATACACTTTTTGTTCTTTCCATCTCACTTAGTAAAGGTAAGCATTCATGGAAACCCTTACTCTCACCTAGTATAAAGTCGCATTTACTAGCTTCCTCAGCCTCAAAATTGCCACCTCACTGAGTATCTGTCCCTCTAGGTAGTGATATTGTTATTCACATCTGCATTTCAGAGTATGTTAACTCTAGATCCTGTTAAATCTAACAATTATATGGATGGTACCTGTAAAATTTGATTATAATATTGGTCTCTGTACTGGCTTTGGCTGAGATGGAGTTAATTTTCTTCACAGCAGCCCATATAGCTGGATTTATGACCAAAACAGTTTTTATAACACAGAAATGTTTCACTTATTACTGAGCAATGCTTACAGAGAGTCAGGGCCTTTTCTTCTCACAATGCCCTGCCAGTGAGTAGGCTGGAGATACCCAAGAAAGTTGGGAGAAGACACAGGTGAGACAGCTGACCCCAAATGACCAAAGGGACATTCTGTACCATATGACATCATGTTCGGCAATAAAAGCTGGGGGAAGAAGGAATGAGACATGTTTGGGATTGTAGTGCCTGTCTGCCTAACTAACCATTGCAGATAATGAAACCTTTGTTTCTTGGACATGAGGAGTTGCAGGTAAATTCCTTATTTTGCTTTGGCTGCACACACAGCTTTTTGTTTATTTATTAAAGTGTTTTTATCTCAGCACACAGGTTTTGTCTCTTTTACCTTTCCAACTCTTTCCCTTATCCCACTGGGTGAAAGTAAACAGGCAGCTGTGTGGAGCTGAGCTGCCCACTGGGCTTAACTCGCAACACTTTCTTTCCCCTGTAGTACCACTGGCACAGCTCCATTTGTTTTGCAGTACCAAATGAAATAGAGAGGAATGTGGCCTTTGAACATGGCACATAGGTGACTACTGGGTAAGCAGAGTGACCCCAGAGAAAGGATAGAAGTCCTTACTGCATATAGGGATTTGTTCCCTACAGCATGTTCTTTCCAGATACAAACTTGTTAGGTGTCCCAATTAGATTACCAGCAAAGTTGGAATACTTGAGCCTGCATCAACAAACCAAAGAGTGATGTGGATCCTAACATGTGGATAGGAGTCCTCAACTGACTATCGCAGTAGCAGTATGGCTAACAGCTGTCAAATAGCTTCTCCCACCTGCTACCCCAAAAGGTCTGAGAAGACCAAATAATACATTTTATGGCATTTCTGCAGAACGTATCTATGTGCATCTGTGCATGTGTGTACATAAATATTTAGGGGTGAATGTGATGAGCATGTGTGTATTGATTTACTGAAGTGAGTCCATAAAAACTCTTACTGAAATGAGTCCAGAGTCATGAAGATGATGAAGGGATTGGAACATCTTTCATAGGAGGAGAGAGGCTGAAATAACCAGTAGTGTTTAACCTGGAGAAGAGTTGACTCAGGGGAATCTTAAAAATGTGGATAAATATCTTACAGGAAGGAATGAAGCAGAGAGTGATGGACTCTTCTAAGAGGTGTCCAGTGATGTCAAGAGACAATGGGCACAACTCAAAACACAAGACATCTGAACATAAGGATTTTTTTTACTGTGAGAGTGGTCAAACACTGGAACAGGTTGCCCAGAGAGTTTGTGATATTTCTGTTCTTATTCAATACCCAACTAGACACAGTTCTAGGCACACTGAGATAGGTGACCCTGCTTGAGAAGACGGGGGGACCAGATTATTTCTAGAAGATTCCATACAATTTCAGCGATTCCGTGATTCTGAAATACTGTTGTGTTTGGTTTTTTCCTATAGAAATATCAATTTGATATTTTAACTGTTCTCATTCAGTGATACACTTTATTATTAGTGTTCTGCAGACTATTTATATAAGCAACCCCTGTGCCTTCTCTCTTCAGTATGGGCAAGTAGCTCAGTTGGTTACCTTCTCCCCTGTTGTACCACAACTTATTTCTAGCATGGGAAGCTCTGTCTCAGCCAAATTCTTGACCTTTACAGTTCAGATGGAACTTGACTGGGTAACTTCCAGGTAACTGATTAATTAATGATCAGTTCTGCCAGCAAAATTAAATACATCAAAAAGTCTGTTTTCTTAATATAAAAACCTGTTTTCCAGGAAAATATTCAACCTGTTCTGTTTACCAACACATTAAATGAAGTGGCCACTAGAGCAGGACATACTTTGAATAACTTGCACTGAAGACTGTATTTCTATATGGTGTTGGCAAGTGTGATATAAATACACAACTAGCTAATAATTTAAAACATGAAATGTCTGGTGTCACTGTTGTGTGTTTTACATTTTTCATCTGGAGCTTTTAAAAATGCACCCAAACCACTGTCACTTTATAGAATTGAATAACCTTCCTTAGAACAAAGGCAACTTTTTTCATTGTTATGGTAAGAATATTTAATGTTTTATTATTACCATGGTTGAAACTTTGAAATGCTTCAAGTTCTTAGCTGAAAAAAAAAATAAAAATTGAACTGAATGAATATGAGTTGTGTTGCATAAAAAAAGAGACTAAGTGAAAATAATAGAATTGAGGAAAAATAATTTTACCTTTTTTTTTTTAATTAGCAGATTTATGAATAAAATGGTAATGCAAATGGATAACTAATAAAGGAAAAAAAACCAATCTGAAAGATGGTGGTTAAAATTCATCTGATATGCAATCCATCTAGCCTACTTCAGTACAAATATATGTAAGTAAAACTGCAAGAACAATAAAAATAAAGTGTAAAGGTCCCCATCCAAATGATTTTTATACACAAACAAGTATATACATATACTATAAAGATAAAAATAGCATGCCAGAAATCAGTTTAAAAATTCAGTGGAGAATTTATACAATGTTTTTAATGATTCCGAGTAAATATTCTTCTGCAATCTAAGAGAAATAAAGGTATGAATCAAGTAATCAGTTCCAAATATCAGTGGTGCCCTCCACATACCTCTGTTTACTTTTTAAATGTGTGTGGAAAAAGACCAGATTAATATGGACTATGACACCAATTTATCTCTGTAGTTGTGTTTATTACAGAACAACATATATCGGCAATATGGGATACAAATAAATAAACAGCCTGAAATTCTACAATCACAAAATCTGTATGTAAGACAAACCTCATTCTTCATGATCATGAGCTTTAACAGCTATGTGGGTTTCAAAAGGGTTTCGAATGCAGCCACAGCACTAGGGCTAAACACACACCCTGGTGTGTTGCCATGTGGAGCCTCAGCTCTAATTGCTTTGCTACATTTTGAAGGCAGACAGCTTAAAACAAGTCATACTTATCTTTTTCCTTTTCCACTCCTCCTTATCCACCCTACCTATAATGGGTAAGAGATTCTACAGTCATGCAGTAAAGTACCTTTTGACAGTACCACTAAGATGTGCTACAATGTGTCTTTGGCAATGTATTATTATTTTCACCTTAAGGGGAGTAATTTTCCAAATCATTGTTTGAAAACATGATGGAGTTAAATGCTCGTTCTCCTGGTCTGATGATATTCCCTGTGCCATCATTGTATCAAAGAGCCTTTTTGTTACCCAGGGAAGAAAGCAGCAGCTGAGCATGAATGAGCTGTTTGTGTGTGAAACTAAATGGCTGATCATCATATGGTTGTAACCAGCTTGAGGCTGGCAGCTGCTGGGTGACGTCACACGTAGCCTTGGTCGACATCATGCAGCCAGCTAGGAACAATCCTGTTGACAGGCAGCCAGTTGCTTCTCAATATCTTGATCAGTCAAGAGAAACGCAATTGCTCATTGCCCTCCAGAAAGGCTACACTTAAAAAAAACTGGCTCTACTGACTGAGCAGCAGGTCTGACTTAAGGCTGAAGATGAAAAATAACCTCCCACCTAGACTCCGTGTTCACAAAATTTGCCAAATACCAGAGGCAGATAGCTTTGACTGCCTGCAAAGCTACTTTGAAAAATTCCTCCTCCAGCTCTCTTTGGTCACTGGTATTCCATAATGCCATGTCTTTGGTCCAGGTCACGTGTACAAAACATGTTTGATTTGCCAGCCAGATCCTAGACTTGGTTGCTTAGTCTTAATTCCTGAAGTCTGCAAACAGGTGATCCACCTGAGACTGACATACTCTGGGGCATCTCCATTCCCTCCCTGCTATGAATGTTGTTGCCTGCATGCATGCTTTCATGGCCACTTCTTGGGAGAAACACCTACCTCACTACTCCTTTCAGGCAGTTGTAGAGAGTAATAGTGTTACCTCAGCCTCCTTTTCTCCAGGATAAACAACAACCCCAGTTCCCTCATCTATTGACCCTACTACAGCTTCGATGCCCTTCTTTGGACATGCTCCAGCATCTCAACGTCTTGTAGCAAGGGACCCAAAACTGAACACTGTATTCAAGGTGGGGCCTCAACAGTGCCAAGTGCAGGGGCCCAATCACTTCTGTACTCATGATGGCCACACTATTTCTGAACTAGCCAGGATGCTGTTGAATTTCTTGGCCACCTGGGCACACTACTGGCTCATACTCTGCTGGCTATCAGCCAGTGCCCTTAGATCCTTCTCCACCAGGCATCTTTCCAGCCACTCTTCCGCAAGCCTGTAGCGAGACATTAGGTTGTTGCTATCCAAGTGCAGGACCTTGCACTTAGCCTTGCTGAACCTCATACAGCTGGCTTCAGCCCATCAATCTAGCCTGTCCAGATCTCTCAGTAAAGCCTTCCTATTCTCAAGCAGGTAGAACCTCACTAGCACACTTTTTTACAAATATTATCTTGCAGCCCAAGGCTCATCTCTAGGAAGCCTGCTTTTATCCCTTTCCCCTTCAGATCCAGTTTAAAGCTCTTTAGACAATCCCTGCTAACTCCTGTGCAAAAATCCTTTTACCTCTTTGACACAGGTCTACTCCATCTGCTGCCAGCAGACCTGGTGTTGTGGAGACTGACTCATGATCAAAACCCCCAAAATCATGACCGTGGTGGAAGTCGTTTTTACGCAGGGCAGAGGTTGACTTGACATTGTGACAGTTCCAAGCTAGACAATCCATTGTCCTCCTTACTGTTCAGTTCCACTTGAAAGCCTCTATCTGTTATGCAAGAGCACCTTGGAAGGTGAGGAAGTCACAGAGGATATGCATCTGCTGTGCCAGGGAGGAACTTTTTGCCATTGTGCCCTGTCCCTTAACTCATTGTGTTCAGACAGGTAGACAGAGGATAGGGAATCCTCTGTACCATGCATCCTGTCTGCCTGGCAGGCCTGTCCCAGGGAAGGTAGACTGTGATTCAATAGTCTATCTCTTTCTCACCTCCTCACAATGCTTTGTCACTGAGCGGAGGAGTTCAGCCCCCTGGGCACAAGTCCCATGAGTGTGCTCACTGCTTTGGTCCTGTACTGGTGTAAGAGTAGGGCAGAGCCTGCACCCTGGCACCCGAGGCACTGTGTGTTCCCGGTGGAGGTCTGACTGGGAAGCTGCATCAGTCGTGGTGGGTGCAGAGCTTAGGAAAGCTCTCTGTTAGATACAGTTGCTACAAGCTAGCAGAGCTTCAACATGTTTCCAACATTCGTGTTTCATGCAAACTGCATGTCCTTTCTGACGCGCCATGTCCTGTTTGTCCCCTCTATTGCTGGCACTCACTAGGGTTTGGTGGGGGGCTTTTTTGGGGAGAGAGGGGTTGGCAAATATTGCTTATGGCTGTGCCCAGATCTCCTCAGTTGCTCTTGTGTGAGCTGCAGGATCCTGGAAGCTCTCTTCTCACATGAGTGCTTGGGGCCAGGCAGGATGCAGCGAAGCTAAAATGGTACTAAACACCTGCATATAAACAACTGAATCCAATCCCATGGGTCTAGCAAAACTCAGACTATCAATTGCCTGTAAGAATAGATGATCCCACAGGAAAATAATAGCTTAAAGCATTATGATCTCAAATTTTCACTTCAGCAGAAAGTGTCAGTTTCCTTGATGTAAGATAATCCAGAGATGACTAAAAAAATCTACAACATACAAAAGCTGTGATCTTTCAGCTGTCCACAATTCCTAAACAGGAGCATCCCAGTCACAGTAAAATAGGCTCTGAACATCATATTATGTTAATGTATTAATGACATGTAAATGTTTTCAGAATAAACTACACTCATGTAAATTTGTTGGCTCTGAACTTATTTTATTCTGACAGAACAGTGTATTTGATCTGGGCACAAAGCAAATTAACATTTTCAGAACTCATTAGTATGTGTGAACATCAGGCAAAGGTGACAAATCATTTTGGTAGACTTCCATTATTTTAGTCTTAAAAGTCAGTCTTTTGGGTGATTTGGGATGCCTGATCCAAAGCACACTGCAGTCTGTGAGCATTCTGCCAATAACTAAAAAGGAATTTAGGTCAGATCCTTGGACATGGTGGCTAATGCAATGACAAAACAGAGAATGAAGTTTAGACTTGAACTGTGTTAATAGATATGAGGAATTGCCAGCTGGAACAAGCTCAGTGGCACTAGGTCGTTTAATTTTCCCTTCATGTAACACTCACTGTAGGATCGTTCCCTTCGGTATAACAAGTCTCTGGTGCTTTATTTTAATTGTTCAATAAATTTCAGAGATGCAGTAATTAACATGGTCTATTAAATATAATCAGCTACTTACTTCTAACCAGTTAAACAAAAAAAAAAGCAACTTTTGTCAAATGTATCATTAGCCAGTACTTACTACTAATCAACTACTTGCTAAATTTTATGGACTCTATTCACAAATATTTGTTCTATTCAGACAAACCTTGATTGCTTTGTGATTCTAGGGAAATACATTGATTCATATACAATGAAAAACATATCCAAATATTTGGTAGAAAATATGCCTTCAAAAGATTTGGAGAATAAATTAATACCACACAATTTACATTGGCAAGAAAAGTATTTGATTTTCTTTGGCTGTCAATACACAGGCACTAATGCATATTTGAGATTCCTTATGTGTGTGAAAGAATAGATAAGAAGAGGAATGGAAGAAATAAAAAATAAATTGACATAAATTTCTATCACACAAATACAAATATCTGGGATTTGAAGTGAGACGGTTGGCCTTATTCATTTAAAGTGAATGAAAATGCTCAACATATTTCAGTAAGGCTGAAAAAAAAAAGGAAGCACACAAAAAAACAAAATAGAAAACCTCTGAATTCATCTGGGCCAGCCAAAAACTCATATACAGTGCTCAGCAGAGCACGGTGAAGCAGTCCCACAGCTACCAGTGACCTGAAAATAGCCCATCCAAAAGAAACAATGCAATGTATCTTGTGGAAATACACAGCTGTTCCTGACATCAGTTAAGTTACACTGAGACATCATTGGGTCTGAGTGCTTCTGCACTCAGAAAGAAAAATGGTTTCTTTGGGATGTGCTGCTTGTAGCATCACAATCGCTGGCCCTTGTTCTCATGGGTGACTTCAGCCTACCAGATATCTCCTGGATAGACAACATGGCAGAGAGGGGTCAATCTAGGAGGTTCTTGGAGTGTGTGGAAGATAACTTCCTGACACAGCTGATGAGTGAGCCAACTAGGGAAGGCTCCCTGCTGGACCTGTTGTTCACGAGTAGAGAAGGACTTGTGGATGAGGTGATGGTTGGAAGCTGCCTTGGGCACAGTGATCACAAATCGATAGAGTTCTTGATTCTTGTGGAAGGAAGAAGAAACGTTGGAAGAACTATCTCCCTGGACTTCCAGAGGGTGGACTTTTTTCCTGTTAAGGAGCCTAGTGGATAGAGTCCCCTGGGAGCAAGTCCTGGAAGACAAAGGAGCTCAAGAGGGCTGGACCCTCCTCAAAAATGAGGTCCTGAAGGCACAGGAGCAAGCTATTCCCCTGTACCAAAAGTCAAGGCAGTGGGGAAAATGACCCGCCTGGCTGAACAGAGAGCTTTGGCTGGAACTCAGGAAGAAAAGGAGAGTTTATGATTGCTGGAAGAAGGGGCAGGCAACCCAGAAGGAGTACAGGGCTGAGGTGAGGTTATGCAGGGAGAAAATAAGGAGTCCCAAAGCCCAATTAGAGCTCAATCCAGCCACTGCTGTAAAAAACAAGAAAAAAAAATCTATAAATACACCTATAATAAAAAGAGGGCCAGGGAGAATTTCCCACCTTTATTGGATGTGGGGGAGCCATTGTGATGGAGAACAAAGAAAAAGCTGAGGCACTTAATGGCTTTTGTGCCTCAGTCGTTAGTAGTAAGTTGGTCTCCTGATACCCAGACCCCTGAGAGAAAAGATGGGGATAGGAAATGGAATGAAGCCCCCATAATCCTAGGGGAGTTGGTTAGTGACCTGTTCAGCCACTTAGATCCACACAAGTTGATAGGTCTGCATGGAATACACCTGAGGGTACAGAGGGAGCTGGTGGAAATGCTTGCCAAGGCTTATTTAGCAGCAGTCCTGGCTGACCAGGGTGACACCATTTGACTGGAAGCTGACACGTGTGACCTCCATCTACAAGAAGGGCCAGAAGGAGGACCTGGGGAACTACAGGCCTGTCAACCTGACCTTGGTGCTGGGGAAGGTGATGGAACAAATCATCTTGAGTTCCAACATGCAATACATGCAGGACACTCAGGCAATCAGGCCCCGTCAGCATGGGTTTATGAAAGGCGGATCATGCTTGACCAACATGATCTCCTTCTAAGACAAGGTCACCTGCTCAGTAGATGAGGGGAAGGCTGTGGATGTTTTCTACCTGGACTTCAGTAAAGCCTTTGACACTGTTCCCCACAGAATCCTCCTGGAGAAACTAGCCGCTTATGTATTAGATGGGTATACTCTTCAATGGGTTAGAAACTCTCTGGACAGCCAGGCCCAAAGTGTTGTAAACAGTTAAATCCAGTTTATGCCAGGTCACAAGTGGTGTTCCCCAAGGCTCAGTGCTGGGGCCAGTCCTCTTTAATATCTTTATTAATAATCTGGATGAGGGGATCGAGTGCACCCTCAGTAAATTTGCAGATGACACCAAATTGTGTGGGAGTGTCGATCTGCTGGAAGGTATGCTGACCCTACAGAGGGACCTGCACAGGCTGGATTGATGGGCAGAGGCCAGCTTTATGGGGTTCAAAAAGGCCAAGTGCCAGGTGCTACATTTCGGTCACAGTTATCCTGGGCAGTGTTACAGGCTTGAGGCAGAGCTCCCTGGAGGAAAAGGACCTGGGGTGTTAGGCGACAGCCAGCTGAACATAAGCTGGCAGTGTGTTCAGGTGGCCAAGAAGGCCAAGGCATCCTGGCCTGTATCAGGAATAGTGTGACTAGCAGGAGTGGGGAAGTGATTGTTGCATTATACTCAGTTCTGGTGAGGCCTATGTCCAGTTTTGGACCCCCCACTACAGGGAGGATGTTGAGATGTTGGAGTGTGTCCAGAGAAGGGCAGTGAAGCTGGTGAAGTGTTTGGAGCACAAGTCCTGTGAGGAGAGGCTGAGAGAGTTGGGGGTTTTAGTCTTGAGAAAAGGAGGCTGAGGGGAGACATTATTGCTGTCTACTACTACCTGAAAGGAGGGTGTAGAGAGGTGGGGGCGGGGCTCTTCTCTCAGGTAACAAGTGATAGGTTGGAAGGAAATGGTTTCAAATTTCACCACCAGAGATTTAGGTTAGATACCAGGAAGAATTTCTTTACTGAAAGGGTAGTCAAGTATTGGAACAGGCTGCCCAGGGAAGTGTTGGAGTTCCCATCCCTGGAGGTATTTAAAAGGCATTTAGATACTGTGCTTAGGGATATGGTCTAGAGGTGGAATAGACAGGGTTAGGCTGTGGTTGGACTCTGTGATCTTAAAGGTCTCTTCCAACCTAAGTGATTCTGTGATTCTATGGATCCTAACCTGGCTGTCAGATACAGAGTTAACTCAGTTGTCCCCTTACCATCCTCCACCACAAGATGCCAACATGCCTAGAGTTGCTGTATCTTAAGTGCACAATAAAATATGTAATCCATACTTGATTCCGAATTAATAAGTAATGGTATTAATTGTGGTAGGACTACAGGCATGGCTTTAAGAATTAGGACCTAAAACTTTTTATCTCCTTTTTTTTTTTTGCATCCTGCTTTTAAGTAAATTGCAAACTTATTTGGGCATATGCCTTCTTCCATCAAGATGGTCTGTCCCACAAAGTGACATGCTTGTGTAAGCATGTCTTTCAACAAATATGTGACTAATAAAACTAAGAGAAGAATAATGACATGTATCCTATCTCTGTCATCCATGTCTGTGTCTGTCCAATGTCCCCCGATCCCCCCCCCCCCTTTCTCCTCTTAGGTCTTTACAAATTCTAAGTTATGTTCTTAAATATAAGAATTTTAGATAAAGAAGATGACCCTGGTGAAATTTTACTTTGTTGCTCAAGGAAGTCTTGAGCTAGCAGAACTTGATTCTAATGGGTGACATTTGTTGGGAAAATAACACTGGTGCACAAATCATCCATCAGGTTCCTGGACTGGATTGAGGACTGCTTCCTGCTACCGTTGCTGAACACACTGACCTGACAGAGTGCATTGCTGGATTTACTGCTCACAAACAAAGTAGACTTACTTGTCAACATAAATTCCAACAGTAGTGTTGGATACAGTGACAACAACATTACGTAGTTTATGATCCTGCTGAGCAGACTGAAGACCAGTAGTAAGACAAAGACTATGCTTTTTAGAAGTGCTAACTTCAGTATGCTCAGAACCCAGCTGCAAGGCATTTCCTGGGAAGTATCCATGGAAGGGTAAATGACCTCATGAGAGCTGGGAGTTACTCAAGAACAGTCTCTTGGAAGCACAAGAAGAGTCTATTCCCTGCAAAAGGAAAGAAAAGCTACAGAACTAGATACCTCTTTGCCATAACAAAGAGCTTTTGTGTGTTATTAAAAGCAAAAAAGAAGCATGCTTCTATCGTGACTGGCTTCGACAGAGTTATTTTTCCCCTTTGCGGCCCTCATAGTGCTCTGCTGTGCACTGGTAGCTAGCAAGGTGGTTTGGCTGTTACTGAGCAGTACTGGCATACATCAAGGCTGTCTCTCCAATTTTTCTCCCCCCTCAAGCAGAAGGCACAATCACTTCAGGGTGTGCAAGAACATGGAAGGAGACAGTCAGGAGAGCTGATCCAAACTGACCAATAGGATATTCCATACCATATGACATATGTTCAGCAGTAAGAAGCTGAGAGATAAAGGGAGGAGTTGGCAGGCATTCAATTTTTAGTGTTTTTCAGAGAAACTGCTATGTGCTTTTAAGCCCTGCTTCCTGGGAAGTTGCTAGACATTTTTGGCTGATGGGAAGTAGAGAATAAGCTTTTGCTTTGCTTCTGTGCACAACCATTTGATTTTTTGTATTAAAACCTGCCTTATCTTGACCCACAATTTTTGGGTTGGTTTTTCCATCTTATTTTTCTCCCCTCCCCATCCTGCTGAGGAGGGGAATGATAGAGCAGCTTGGTCATTACCTGACCTTCAGCCAAGGTTAAACCACCACAATACTGTGTAACAAAAGGTGGCTAAATAGCCATTGAGGATTACAAGAACCTTTCTAGGGCATGAAGAGATGAAGTCAGGAAAGCTAGAACAAGGATGACAAGAACAACAAAGGATTCTTCAGATGTATGACAATTATGCAGAAGCATAGCGAAGACATAGTCCCATTGCTAAATATGGCAAGGAACTAGTAGGTAATAATGCTGAAAAAGCAGAGGTTCTCAACACATTTTTGTGTCTGTCTACTGTTGTAACTGGACCCCACGTTACAGGATCAAGTATGTACAACAAAACACATGTGATCCACCAGTAATGGATGAAGGGCTGGTCTGTGGCCTCATGCAAGAGCTCAATCCACCCACCCAGATAAATATTTGGGTCTGGATGGAATTCAACCCAGGATGTTAAGAGAAGTGGCTGGCATTGTTACAATGCCACACTCTTACAATATTTGAAAATTTGTGGAGATAAAGGCATATGCCAATTGAAGACAGTAGATGTCATATCCATCTCCAAAAAGGACCAAAAGGGGACACAGTAATTAAGTCCATTAGTCTAACCTCAGTCCATGCAAAACTAATGGAATAATTAATCCTTGAAAATAACTAAGTAAATTAAATAGGTGATTGGGAAAAGCCAACAGATATTTCCCAAAGGCAAATGCCAAAGTAATATGACCACCTTTTACAAAAAAAAAAAAATTTACATTTTCTGTTGACATCGGAAGACCAGTGGATAATGTTTGCCTGGACTTCAGAGTAGTGTTTGATACTGTTTCCTGGACAAAGTGGCAAGATACATATTGGATGGATAGTCTGACAGATGGGTAGTAAATTGCTTAATAAAACCACGCTCAGACAGTAGTAATCAAAGGTTTTTACTCAGTGTGGCAGCCTGTCACAAATTGGGACCTGCAAAGACTATCCCATAGAAAGACCTGGAGAGGCTGGAACAGTGGGAAAGTAACAGCTGTATGACGTTTAACAAAGACGGGTGCGAAGTCCTGTAACTGGGATGACATAACCAAAGACCCCAGTTGGAGTGAGTCCGGATGAGGGCCATGAAGATGATTAGAGGGCTAGACCACCTCTCCTTTGAAGACAGGTTGAGAGACTTGAGCATGTTCAGCCTGGAGAAGAAGCCTTGCACTCATGTAATGCAAAAGCACATTGCCATCTTTGGTGTTCCTAATGTTATTTCAGTTTTCTGCCTCAGATTATTTTGTCATAGGCTCTAATAGCTCAAGAGCACATCCTTCTTGCTCAGTCACTGACATTTTCACCTCACCAACATTTGATTTCAGATCTGGATTGCTCTTTTGAAGAGAACCTCTCAAGATCCTCTTCAGTATGCTTTGATTCGTACCAACAATGGTTTCATTTGTATCAGAGGGTTCTCTTTGTGCATGCACACTCATTTTTGATGAAATCAAAGTGGAAGATCTGCTTCAGGACAGTTCTAAAGCCACAGGCATATATATTCAGTCCATGAATTAATATCAAGACAGATTTAAATAAAAACCTTGAAAAATAGGTTGTGTGGACTTGGATCTTCACAAACTGTTTCACTTTCCAGATGTCCCTCTGCTGCACTGCATTACTTGTTAGCATAAAATAATTCCTTGGACAAAAGCACACAATACAGAAAAGATTCTTACCTCACATACTTTTTCTCTTGAAAGTCAACGGTCATCTTGCCATTTCGTAACATACTGTCTGATTTTATCAGTTCTATGGATACTGTAGGGTACCTGAGCTCTCTAAATAGCAAATAGTTAAGACCTTATCTTGTTAGATCAATACCTATAAAAGATCAGATGCATTTCATTTAACTCAATAAACACTTTACCATTGATTTTCATGCATACAAGAAAAGCTTCAACATGAGAATATTGTTGATTTCTCATTTCAGTTTTAATGAATGACTAAAAATAGAGAAACTGAACTGAAAGAAAAGCAACTGAAGGTATGGTGTCCTCTTTCATGTAAAGAATCAATTGAACTGCGTCAAAGAGAATCCAGATAATCTGAACATTAAAAATGTATTAGTATTAATCTTTCTTAGAAAGTGACCATGAGGTAAAGTTATCTGTTGGAAGAACAAAAACAGAACATCAGAGGTCTGCATAAAGGCTTCCTTTAGGACAGTATTTAACCAAGAACCTTCTTTTCAGCCCACAATCCTTTTGAATTCAGTGGCTTAAATCTTTCTCTCAGTAAGGAACACATTCTGAATTAGGACCTAACTCTTAATTCTGTGAATAGTTCAGGTGGACCATTGCAGACCACACTGCTGTTTTCCAGCAGAATCACCACATTTTAGACAAGGCAGGTAGAGCTAATCTGCATATTTATTATTCAGAGGTGTTTCATTCCTATAAATGCAGAAACATAGGATGGAGACAGCTGTATTACAAACCAGAATGTCTAAAAAAAAATAAGCTATTCGAACAGATAATGCTGGTACAATGCATATGTCACACATCAGAATAAAATTACCATGTCTGTACTATGATGTAATGTTTAATAAAATAGATAATTTGTTGAGAGAAAAAGCTGAATTAACATAATGAATGTCTCATGTTGCCTGTTGGATCAAATCTGTTACCTATTTTGTCAGTTGTAAATCACAGTACATTTCAGTGGCCAAGTTTCAGTGGCCTCAAAATCAAAACATTTTAAGAATGATAGCTGTTAAGAAACATTATGCTAAAGTCAGGAGTTTGCAAAACAGTTGCTAACATTCATCTGTTCTTTTAAAGCTTGGTCTACTCTTGGAATTGCTTGCTGTTGCCTGGTTTGTGTCTTTGGAAAGCTTCAGATACTTTAATTTTAAAGAGAAAAAAACAAGAGTTTTGAAGTAACAGTTACATATTTTCGCACATAAGAGTGGTTTTCTGGTGGATGCTGCATTTGAAAGCATTGGATTAGAAGGTCAGGTGGCATACATGAATGAACATTTCATATAGCCAGGCCTGAAGCAGCCCAACTACTAAATGTTATCTTGCAGAATTCCAGAGAAGTGACTGAACTTACTCCTTTTATAGCAAACAGGGAGGAAAATTATCTGCTCATGCTGTTCAGTGGCTCATGAGCTGTTAGGGGTTGTTCAGGCAGGTACCACTCAGTTTGCAAATGATACGTCTAACATAGTAATGAAGAATCATACAGTTGCCTTGGTTGGAAGGGACCCTTTATATCATCAAGACCAATCATCAACCTAACCTGCCATCCACTACTAAACCATGTCCCTCAGCACCACATCTAACCGTCTTTTAAATACCTCCAGGGATGGAGACACCACACTTTTGCCCTTCAAAATATGAATGAAGAAGAGGTGGGGGTGAAGTGTTGCTATAAACCAAAAATTCACATTAATATATTGGAAATCCAATTCATTTTCCACTGAAGTATATGTTAAACACAGGAAACTTCCAATAGCAAACCAATGCATGAATAAGAATCTTAAGTATTAAACATCAGATGAAAAAGTTGTCAAGGCAGTTTAGCTGCTCCACAGTGACAGATTAAAAAAAACTCCAAAGAAACAGATGCAAACAAACAAACAAAACCCTAACAAACAAACAAAAAAGTTCAAATAACTGAAACATCGTTTAATTAGAAAAAAAGGGGGGAAGAAGGAAAAAAAAAAGACAAAACTGAAATAGAAATCAATCAAATGTCAGCAGGAGGGGAGGTGTTAGTAGCTGAAGTAATGCCTCAGTGATAGACAGATGTGTAGTAGAGCTGCTTTATGCCTCTGAGGCCACCTTGCAAAGTAAAAAATGTTCCCACACTAAACATTTCATCAAGAGGAATAACAGATGGCCTCTTTCTTCCCCTGTCCAGAAAACTGCAATTTGTTTGGTGAAAGGATGACTGAAAACATATTACTACCTGGTTCCCGTAGGTTGCTGCGGAGACAGCTGTTGCTGTTTTCCTAAGAGAAGAAAATGGCCCTGGTAGTGGATTGTCAATTATCTTGGGTTACCAGGTCACAAAGACAGAGTCAGGATCATACATTTTGAACCTCAGTTGCAGCATGAATAACCACTGCTCTTTTCCTGTTTGGATGCACTGATCTTACTTGGGGCAGATTCATCAGATATCTTGCGTGCCAGATCCCCTTCAACCGTATATGGCTCCTAGTGCCTCACACATGCATTGATATATGATATGCTTCTCCTGGATGATGATAGATTCAAACAGAAGCGCCAAAATAGTTTTTCTTCCTTCCTCTGAGGACAGGGACCTACCTCTGTATTTAGTATTAATCAGAGGGAACATCAGTCAGGCAATGGCTACAGAAAATATCTTGAGCTCTTAAACTCAATATATTGTGTAGCAATTCAGACGGGAAGGCGAAATAAAACATTGAAAAGGTAACGTTGTCTGGCATGTCACATTCACACTAGCATCTAGCATCATTCTTGCCTGTTTTTTCCTGTTTCATTTGTGTGTGCAGGGGTGGACTTGCCAACAAATGACAAACATGGAATTAGAACTTCTTATTGCACTACTCTCTTAAAATTCAATCTAGTAATTCTTACTTACAGCCAGGATCTTGTTTTACAGAAAAAAAAAAAAAGAAAAAAAAAAGTATGATTTGGGACACTATAGGAAGAGAGTTATTCATAGAGTGAGCTGGTAAGAAATGCTGTTTGCTGTGGAGGGTTTGGGTGGTTTTAGTTTGGGTTTTTAATTACTATTTTATTTTTTTAAATATTTATTTTAGACAATATTTTTCATCCCATTTTCTGTCCTGTAAGCCTTTTTTGTAGAAACTGGCCACAAAAAAATTAATTTTTCCTCTTCCCTTTCCTTAGTTAAAATTAAAAGATAAAAGAAAACAAACCTCACACACATGAGTAACTAAAGAATATTTGGGAAAACAAACAATAATGAAATTGCTTAGAAAAAATTAAGTTTCAGGTAGCTTAGAGGGGAAGCTGGTCTCCTGACCATGCTGAGATGCCTAGCTCAAATGTTAATGTTTATGCACTTCAGATCTAAAGTTAATTCTGATGAATCCCATTGTGGGTACTTGGTAGCACAAGATCTTTTAATGAGGGCCCAACTTACAGAGAATTATCTGCTCAATTTCCTAAGTAAAAGAGTATGAAGCAAATTTAGATGAACAGTGAGAAAAAACAAAACTAAGAAGTAGTTTTTTGGCCTGTTTCTAGTAATACACAGAGGACTGGGTCTCATTACAGCAAATTTTGAAGGTATTTTCCAACATTATTTTTCATTTACAGAGCACTGTGGATTGCAGGATGCTATCATTTTGCACCACTGGCATATGCAAACAAAATTAATCCTATGTGTGAGTCACTTATGTTGTAGCACACCTTAACTTCAAGTCAGCAGTATAGGAAGGTGGATTAAATTCCTTCTCTTAGAGGGACTATGATCTCAGCCATCTTCTGGGCAATTATTTCTACCATTTACTGAAAGGAAAGTTGGAGGGAATAACCTTCTAATTCAGATATCTATACTGTTTAAATTATGCAGATTACTCCCAATTTGCCTATATCTGCATTTAAAAGCAAGGGGAAAGGTTTGATAATATTGCCTTCTTAACGTTATTCTTCCATAATTGAGGACCTGGAATACAGTCCCCAAAGACTGTAGTCACTTGAGATTTTCCCTTTGTTCAACCTACAGCTTTTCCAGGACAACATCTCACTGACATGAAATTTTGAGGAATGTTAATGAAGGACTAAACATCTAACTTTACTGTCTTTTCTGGGTTGGTATCAAGAAGACAAAGGTCAGATATTTTATGAAAAATATTTATGTGGAATCAGCTACAAAATTTATAAACTTTAAAATGTGAAGTTGCCACATTTTAAGTTACAGCTAATTCACAATCATGGTATCAAAGAATCACTGAAGTTGGAGTGGACCTCTTCAGATAAACAGTCCCAACTCCCCGATAAGCAGGGTCAGCAAAAGCAGACAGTATCCAACTGGGCTTTAAATATCTTCAAGTAAGGAGAATCTGCAGTGTTTCTGGGAAACCTGTGACAGTTCTGTCTTCCTCACAGTAAAAAAGAAGAAAAAAAATGTTTTCTTGTGTTCAGACAGAAGTTGATGTGGTTTTTATTTTTTTAAAAATTAATTCCTTCTTTTTTCATCACTTTGTCCCACCAGGAAAACTCCTCCAATCACGTATTTATACATGGGATTAAAACCTCCTTGAGCCTTCTTTTCTCCAAGCTGAACAGTCCCAGCTCTCTCAGCCTTTCCTCATTTGAAAGATGTTTCAATACCTTAATCATCTCAACTCAAGGGGATCTTGTTATTGGTTTTGGTTTTTGTTTGTTTGTTTCCTTTCAAGAAAGACCTGATAACTTACTACTAACTAGTACACATCTCAGTGAAAAGGATCAACTATCACAACTTATCAGTTGAGGAGTGGGAATCTCTGAGAGGAGAAATACCTCTGAGCATGGGTTCAGTCACTTGTGATTCTGTAAACATTAGCACTGTTCTTCATAGTGAGTGGCTCTTTTTTTCAGTTGTTTTGCTGAATGATCTTTGTTTGCTGATTCACTGAGAAAGTAATGATTTTCTGTGGAAAGAATTTTCCATTTCTTACCCTCCTCCTAGAACATGCAAAAAAGTACTCTGTGAATGGATTTTGATTTAAACCTAAATATATTTACAAAAATGGCCTCTCCACCTATTATAGGACATTGCAGTGCTTGTGAATGTTCTGGGCAGGAATCGTAATTCAGGAAATTTGCTTTGAATTGCCATAATATTCATAGTTTGAATCACGTACAGCCTTAGTAATATACCTATGCAGTTTTATGAATAAACGTCTTCTTGTTAGATACAAAGAGAAGTTGTAACCTTTAATGCAGGTATACTGCATTAAGGAAAATTCAGATGATGTTAATTATTTACTTAAATTAGTTAATTTAATGAGTAAATCTTAATGCATTTACTCTGAGAGAACTGTATCTATGCAAAACCACCTTAAAAGAAAACAAATTCTTTGGAGAAAAAAGTAAATTATGGTTTTGCTAATAGAGTTTGCCATATTGTCTCAAGCTAGGCTAAATTGCAGCAAGAGACTGAGCCCAAGAGCAAATATGATTTGTGGTTTATTTTATTAGTGTTCAAAGATTATCTTGTTAGGTGGAGAATATTTGCTAGGGAAAATTGATCCTGTTAATTTATCTTTGTTTATAAAACATTAGAGATGATGTTTAGATCATATATTAACATATCATCCATAATACGAAAGAACCAGATGCTCATGTTATGCTTTTAACTGTGATTGCTTGCTCTTAAAGCTTCTTCTTGCTCATTTTTACTTTTATGGTAGGTGAAAATTAAATTTCAATTATAAGTTCATTCTAGATTATCTTTATTTTCTTTGTTTCAAAAAAAAAAAACAACAACCAAACAAAAAAAAAAACCCAACTATATTGCTTTCTTAATTTTCTGTGCTGTCTGTGTCACTTCCCATTGCTCTCCTAATTTGCATTCTTCGGGATTGGAATCTGAGCCCAGCTGAAGTTAGTGGTCATTTTACAACTTTCTTAGTGTGAGTAGTTTAGCATAGCCATACAAGAGTTGTCTTCTGCAGAAAGGGTCATAAATACACTTTTAAGGCGAGGTCCGTTGCATTAGCATAAAAAACCATAATAGCATAGATGTGGGAAACTGAGGAAAAGTCTAAATGTTTTAGTCCAGTACTATATATCCTGACATTTCATTTCTCTTTTCATCAACACTGCATTTGAATGTAAACCCCAGACAGGGAACCACGCACTCATACTGATGGACTGGCACCCCTGACTGCCACCTATTACAGTTTTTTGGGAAATGAGTGTGCTTGAACACTGTCAAGATTTTATTCTAGCAGAAGTATTGTTACTCTTGACAAGTAAGCACAGCTGGGGATCAGTTGAAAAAAAAAAGTGATAATGAATACCTTTCACTGGACAGCTCCAAACCCTTTAGCTCAAACTCAACTATACAAATGAATGATTCAGCCGAGGCCAGGAGAGCCTGTGGCAGACAGCAAGGCTGAGATTCTGACGCAGGAACGGACGCAGAGGTCAAACACTGATCCTGCTAGAAAGGTTCCTAAGTCCCCAGGTTGTGGAAATGCTGCATCACTTGGTTTGCATGGCAAATGTCAACATAGGGTTCAGAACCTCTAATGACATTGAAGGAAGGAGCATCTGGGAAAGAAGAAGGTGGGAACATCTTCAATGTGTCAGACACGGGTAATCTGATTTTTAAACTTATTTTTCCCCATTAAAATAGCCGTGGTTAAGAGTAGAAGTGCATTGAAGACTGGACACCTCTCTGAGTGAATGGATGGTAGTCAGTCATATTATTGGTAAAGGGGCAGATTATCTCATCTGGTAAAACCTGCTTTTTAAAGATAATAGCAAAAAAAAGTCCAGTCTACCAGCTGAAAATATCTGTATCAAATGAACAAAACACTGCTTTGATTTCCTGCCATTGGCTGGACCCCTTTAGATCATACTACAATTGAAAGTGGATGTGAAAGTCCACCCTAGCCCTGAAACACCTCTTGATATGCTGCAGAGCCAGGGGAATTATCCTTGTAGCACTGCAGTCACATTGATGAGGCTGGCAAAAGAAAAAAATTAGAACGCATAGAGACATGGAAATAAAATTCAACAAACTTTTTTATAGTTTTGGTTGGTTTCTGGTTGTTTTGGTGTTGGTTTTTTTTGCAATAAACACATTTTTTATCTCAAGAGAAAAAATAAATTCAATTTACCTTAGATAAACATTTAGCTGTTCGGAGTGTTAAGAGTGATCACTTAAAAAGCCTTGTGGTGTCCATTTGTGCACAAATGAACCTGAGTTGATTTTAATTAAAAAACAGCTTTAATAACTGGTTTATGCTGTTGAAAAAATAATGGGTTTTCAGTAGGATATTCATGTATTAAACTTATTATTTTATCAAAATGAGTATATCAAGCCTGGGACAACTGTTGCCCAGTTCTCCAGGATCTTTAGGGCCAAGTCTTATGATTACTCGGGTTTCTAAACCCATTCAATTTTAAGGTAGAGTTTGTGAAAAGTTCACAGAATTGAACAAATTTCTCTTCTATTGTAGTTTCTCATGGCTGGGTTCTGGTGGAGAAGGGGGGGATACAGGGGCGGCTTCTGCAAGAATCAGCTAGAAGCTTTCTGTAGGCCCAACAGAGTAAACACCATCCAACTCAAGGCTGGAGTCATTGTTGACCAAGGCTGAGTCAGTTAGTGATGGTCATAGCGCTTCTGTGATTCACATTTAAGAAGGAAAAAAAAACCCGCAAGCAGACACTTTTGCCACCAGAGAAGGGCGTGAGAAGATGTAAGAAACTGTGCAGAGATGAAGGCCAGTGAGGGGGAGGGAGGAGTCACCCAAGGTACTGGAGAGGAAGATGCCCCAGCAGCCTGTGAAGAAACACATGGTGTGGCGCGTGTCCCCCCACAGCCCATGGAAAAGGCAGAGACCCCACCTGGAGCCCGTGGAGAGGCCCCGCGCTGGAGATACACAAAAGATGCTGTGAGCCATGTTGGAGCAAGGAACTGATCGAACCACCATTCCCTCATTCCCTGCCCCTCCTCGTGCCACAATGGGTGGGGGAAGAAGGGATAGAAATCATGAATAAAGTTAAGTCTGCAAATAAGGGAGGGCTAGGGGAGGTGCTTTAATATCTGGTCACACTTCTCATTGTTCGACTCTGGTTTTATTGGGTGTGTAGTGTAGAGAAATAAATTAGGGTTTACTTTCCTTAGTTCTGTGTTGAGTCTGTTTTGCCCATGACACTAATTGTGGAATGATCTCTCCCTGTCCTTATCTCGACTCCTAAGCCTTTCAAAACATATTTTCTCCCCTGTCCAGCTGAAAAGGGGAGTGACAGAGCAGCTTTGGTGGGCATTTGGCCTGCAGCCAAGGCCAAACCACCACAGTTGGTTTTGGTCCCCAATATAGGGCTTGAGGAATTCAAGACAGGGACACTAATTGGAAGAGGGAATGGGCAGAACAGACTGAACATAGAAGGGTAGTGTAATCATTGTGTGAATTTCTGTTTGGATGGGCATTTTAATGGCAATTCTTAAATATGTGATTCACAGAGGTGAAAACTACAACATCTATTTAATATGCAGTACTTTTATTTGACATAAAAGTGTTATTCACATTGCTACAATAACCAGTATTTGAGCACTAACACTCTCTCAGGACTGAATATGGGCACTTCTTAAACTTCTCCACTTTTATTTGTTTTATGCAGAAGAAAATTTATTGGTATGATGTAATTATTTATAGAAATATCAGCCCAGAATCTGAACCCAGTGATCCAGTGAAACAGGAGGACTGACAGGGTGAAAAGAGGGAGAGGCAGACTGGTAGAAAGACTGAACTCCTACTCTTCTTGTTTCATCCCTCAGGATCTCATTACTTCCCACCTTCATCATATTCAAGCCAATATGCTGCTCAGAGCCCAACTTGCACCACAGTGCTATTCCAGCAGGACAGACACATTCTACCCAGCAGTACTGAGGGTTCTCAGGGTTCAGAGCAGAAAGAGATGGAGTATCAGCTCTCCAGTGTGGTTGAAAGAATCAAAATCACTAACCTTTCAGAGGAGAGTAGCAAAGGAGGGGGAGGATAGAATATGTAAACAAGACCTTCCTATTACGTGATATTACACCCATTGACTTAACATGCAGAGGACTGCATTGTTTCATAGAACCATAGGATCATAGAATGGTTTGGGTTGGAAGGGACCTTAATGGCAGGGAGGGTCTCCACAGGCAGGGACAGTCTCCACTAGACCAGGTTGCCCAAAGCCCCATCCAACCTGGCCTTGAACTCTGCCAGGGAGGGGGCAGCTACAGCTTCTTCAGGCAACTTGTTCCTGTGTCTCACCGCTCTTAGAATAAATAAATTATTCCTAGGATCTTATCTATCCTATTTTATCTTTAGCCTTACCCTTTATCCCTTCACTTCATGTCCTTGTGAACAGTCCCTCTCCAGATTTCTTGTAGGCTTCTTTCATGCACTGGAATGCCGCTATATGGTCTTCCCAGAGCCTTCTTTTCTCCAGACTGTAAAAGCCCAACTCTATCAGCCTGTCTCCATTGGAGAGGTGCTCCAGCTCTCTGATCATCTTTGTGGCCCTACTCTGGACTCGGTCTAACAGCTCCATCTTTTTCTTGTACTGCGGACCCCAGAGCTGGACGCAGTACTCCAGGTGGGGTCTCAGGAGAGAAGAGTAGAGGGGCAGAATCACCTCCCTTGACCTGCTGGTCATGCTGTTTTGGTGCAGTCCAGGATACAATTTCCTAGAGACTTCAGTGCACATAGAAGTCTTGGGAATCCTATAGCAAAAATTGAGTAAAAGTTAAATTTATACCAGCTGATGTTTTTCAAGCATGAATTCCTGGCAATTCCTGAAACAATTCTTCCTTTCTGTAAGGAGTGGAGAGGAAGATGTGCATTTGGGGCCTTCATGTCTGATCAGGTGAAAACGTATTCCGTCATGCCTAAGAGAAAATAATATTGCTCTAAAGTTTTGAATCTTGAGATTCTGTGGCTATTAATAGAATATATGAAATTATGATGAAGTTGATGTGCAAACTTTGTAAGGCAGGGCTTTTGGTCACTAAACATTTACCAGGCTCAGCACTGAAGAAAATTCCAGGGTGGAGTGTGCTGTATGCAAGGAACCCATTCCACAGAAGTTCCCTAGGCAACCTTAGGTGTTGGCAACATCAAGGGAGCTTGATGTGCTAACTCTAAGGGAAACAGAGTAGAAAGTAGAAGGGAAGGAAGGCACCATGGCCAGGTTATATGATAATGTGGGAACTTGGTGGTACTATGGAACAGATCAAGCTGCATAGTTGCTACCCTGAGACAGACCCAAGCCAGCAGTTCCTCATCTTCTGTTGAAATCATGTCCTTTGGGCGAACTTTGTTCATTATAATGTCTTTATAACACCAAAACACATCTCCATTCCAAAAGTTACTGGCCTCCAAGGTGTGACCACCAGTCACTGAGCATTTGCTCTGAATTTCTGCTAGTCTGTATTTTTAGTTCTGTTAGTCTACATCTTTAAACACAAAGACAGGAAAACTTATGCCAATCATAACAAAGTTATGTATGACTAGAGTCAATCAAGCTCTACCTGATATGTAAAAATCATATAAAAATAGTTTAAGAATAGAGGGATGTGGGTGGAAGATACCATCACAGACAACTCAGGAAGATACCATCACAAGCTATTGGGGACTTTGGGGAACAGTCAACAGGCTGAGTCTTTCTTTCCTCCCATATGAATACTTAAGGTGTGATTAAATTTCTATAGTTATTTATGCAACTGTATTAAGTAGTTTTATGTTGTTCTATGTGTAGTTTTATTTTGGTTTATGTTACTATATTACTCGCACATGCTTTTGTAGACGGTGTATCATCACCTGCAATCCAAAAGGATCTGCACGTCTGTTGCCTCAATAAATTCCACAATTCATTAATCTAGCTGTGAGATTTCTTAATGAATGCAACCAAATTGCTTAAGTCTGGCCATGCTAGTTCATTGAATGCAACTAGACTGAAGGTGCGTCACACTATGTGTGCATCCATAATTGTGATAGTTATGTATATTGAACAAAGCAACACTTAGAGTGACAAATTGGGAATCACTCAGAGTCTAAGCCCAGCCGCCCTCACCCCTTCTGATATCTGAGGAGAACCTAGAATGCAGAGGGGTCTACATTCTGCCAAATTCCTTTTTATTGCAACAAGCCCAAAATAAACTCTCTAAATTAATAAAATATACAAAACATTATAGGAATCTCCTTGGCACCTGCTACCAGCAATACTAGTTGCTAACATTAGGAAATTTTCAGGATTGCTGTACAGTTTCCATTCTCATTAGCCAGAAGTAGAGGAGAAAGTGTGAAACCATATAACATAAAGGGAAAAGTTTTTTACATTTCTTCCTGGTGGTGCCATTTTCTTCAGTGCTATTACTTAAAGTCTCACATATGAAATTATGTTCCCTCTGATATAACAGCAAATTTCTCCTAGACTCTCTCTTGGTGAATGAATCTGTTGGGTAGGGAAGGTGTTTGCTCCCTTAATCAGTGCAGCACTGATTATGGGTGTTGATGACATACTAATTCTGATTTTCTGGATAATTTTGTAGAGCTAAAATAATTCTTGTGACATCAACATGGTGATTCCAGATTCCCAACTACCTAAGATTGTATTCGTGATGTCAAGCAGATAGGGACAATTCTCTTGAAATAAAACAGAGGAGATTTCAATATGCCGAAACTTAATCAAAGTTAACAAATATCAAGGCTCTTACTATCCTAAAAAAATGAGATTTTTTTTTTATTCTCTCTTTTTCAAAGGCCTGTTGTTTCAGTTTTCTGGTTTTTCGGTTGGTTGGTTTTTTCCCTCTACTATAGTATATTACACTACAGTATTTCCAAACCACAAATTCTCTTGGGCTCCTTTGTCCTTCTTTAGTTCTGTATCACAGCAGAGAGATGTTTTTCTTCTGTTCTCAAAAAAAAATTACAGCTCTTCATGGCATATCTGAGCTGAGTGTTGATTTCTGAAGCTTCTGCCAGATGATCTTTAATAATACTGTCACTCCAGGAGAATCCATGCCATGGCAGGTTCTGACAAGGTGCAAAATATGGGACAGGTGTGAATTTACCATCTGCACTGCCCTGTAACACTGAGCCAGTGTCACTAGGAATTAAACTAAAGGGAAGACCTTGGGAGGGAAAGTCACAGTATACTTTGCTCTTGAAGCTAGGTCCATACTGGGAAGCATAACAGTCACAGAGTATTGGTAGAAAACAGTATATTTTTGTTTCCATATCATTATAAACCCAAGGTACACAGATCAGGAAATAAAAAGTTTGAGGTTTATTTGTATACAGACAGTGCAGACATTTGATAATACATACCCATTTAGCTGTGTGTTATCCTAGAATAAAGCAGATGAACTTTCTTATTTTAGCTTTCCCAGCTTCCAGCACAGTGTCAGTTAAACCTGAACCAAGAATGTTATGGGGCAAAGGAACATTTAAAAATTAATCTAGTCTTGTCTGAGGGAATTTGTGGCTATAAAAAAGGTCTGACAGTCTAATATGACTCTGTTACTAACTCACCTTATCAGATACGGGCAAGCTAGAGCTAAAGTTTTTGAGCTGCCTTATTCTTAAAGTTGCTTGGCCTCAGTCAAGGCAGTCAAGAGCTTTACGTTTCACAATGCTAAATACTTATATATCACTGCAACCTATTATAGCTAATTTTGAATAATGAATCTACAGAAATGAATAATTTCGTATTATTGAAAGTGTTACTTTGTGATAGGCAACAGGAAAGATTTGGCAGATAGGAAAGCATCTGATCAAACAAATCAGGAGGGCTACATGTCTATCCACTAAGAACTGAGAACTCCATGTCTTCCCTTGACAGGTGGTGCTTTCCAAAAGGGATAAATATGACAGTCTTACACTAGACTAGTAAATCAGTGGCCCAGGAAAAGGGAAACAAATCCTGAACAGCAGCAAGTCCTGAAAAATGAAGCACTACTGAACATTGGGAGACTTGCAATGCAAAAGCTCTTCTAAATTACCAACCATGCAATAGTTTAAAATTGGAGAAAGTGGGAAAGGGAGAGCACATTCTGTTATTAAAGATAAAGCAAAACTATTCACAAGTACCTATTTAGAGCCTATAATCTAAGGTTTGGAAGGATTCCATTCCAGCATCATCCTTGGAGACTGGTCCTGATGAATTGAATGTTCTCAGGCTCATCTTAACATTTGTGGGTAATTCACTGTCCCAGAGATGCAATACATTCACATGGTACTTTAGGTTGGAAGGGGCCCTCAGGATATCATCTAGCTCAAGCTTCCACTAAGAGTGGATAAATTCCACATTAGATCTGGCTGTTCTGATTCTTGTCCAATGGTGGTTTAGACATCTCCAAGGACAGATATTCTAAAACCTCTATGAACAACCTGCTCCATGTTTGACCCATGTCAATAATAACACGAAGAATACATGGACTAAACAAGCTATTAAGTTTCCTATGGATTTTCTATGGGAAAGTGCCATCTTGAAAAATGAATGATCACAATACTTCCCAAAGTGACCAAATCATGCCAAGAGACAATAAAACCTGCCATATTTAAGAAAAAACAGTAACAATAACCCAAACAAATCCAACATAGAAAAAACCCAAACCCCCAGATAATGTGTATAGTGATTATTTGATGATGGTCGTTGGCAGGAATTTTTCAAAGAGTTGGCCAGCTCAACACTCATTTTCTTTTGGAAGAGAGGCAATGAGTTATTTCCAGACTTTTTAACTCTTCCAAAATATTTAAGACTTCTGTAAGGCCTCATGTTCAATGTACTTATTCCTGTTTAATTTACTCACAAGGTTAGTCTGATAAAAAAGGAAATGCCAAACCACCGAAAGGCACATCACAGTATGTGTAAGGTTGGAAAGGA
>VZTU01027131.1:0-12558 GCA_013400835.1 Zapornia atra | reverse complement strand
GAGGTCCCCCCACAGCCTTCTCTTCTCCAGGCTGACCCAGCCCAGCTCCCTCAGCCTCTCTCCATAGGGGAGCTGCTCCAGCCCTCTGAGCATCTCCGTGGCTCCTCTGACCCCTCTCCAACAGCCCCACATCTCTCTTGTGTTGGGCCCCAGCTCTGGACACAGGACTCCAGCTGGGGCCTCCCAGGGCAGAGCAGAGAGGAGGGATGGATTAAAACTAAAGGGAGGAAGGTTTAGATTAGATATTAGGGGGAAGTTCTTTACAGAGAGTGGTGAGGGGCTGGAACAGGCTGCCCAGAGAGGGGGTGGGTGCCCCATCCCTGGGGGTGTTGCAGGCCAGGTTGGATGGGGCCCTGGGCAACCTTGTGTAGCTCCAGGCCTGGAGGTTGGTGGCCCTGCCTGTGGCAGGGGGTTGGAGCTCTGTAATCCTTGGGGTCCCTTCCAACCCAGACCAGGCTGGGATTCTGTGATTCTGATTCTAGTTTCAGTTCTGTGAGATTTGGGTTGAAACCAGACGAGCATTGTCCCCTCTCATTCCAGGCCAGTCACTTAGAGAAAGCCACATGACACTTTAAATAGAGAAACTGAATTCCAAAGCACCAACCTCTCTGTAAATCTTCACTGACATCTTCTTGCTCATTTCCACAGAAAGGGTCACCACATTCCAGGGATGATGTTCTAAACTAGTCACTCAACAACTGAAAGTGAATCCCTACTGTTAGCAGAAGCTTCTGGAGAGAACATTCCCTTCTGCTCAGAAACAGCCCTCTGTCAGTCAGCTGCACCCTTGGTGTGTCAGAGGCACCCACAACACCTTTTCTTGCCATATCTTAATATGTCTATGCTAAGAGTTCTACCCTGCAATGAATTGCATAGTATTCTAAAGGTCAAACCTACAGAATTAGTGAGAATCATACACCAAAGAAGGGAAATGGAACAACCCCCTCCCTGGAGTGACACCAAAGCCCCTCACTGCTCAGTAAAAGTCTGAGAGGTGTATGTGCTGTTGTCTGTTCCTGCAGGGACTGAGCATCATCAAGGACTTTTATCTACTCAGGAGGAGCCTCCAAACTAAAATTTCATGAAGCTTAGGTGGGAGACACACCATGAAGTTGAGCTACAGACCTAAAGTGGTGAGTGGTGATACATGTGATGCACCAGATCGATTCCTGGGGTGTAACTCTGGGCAGGATAAATGATCCTTGTGTTTATGAGAGCTTGTGTGAGTCAGCTGACACAAAAGGCATCACAAACTGCTTCCTTTACCTGAATGACAGGGAACAAGACTCTGGGGGCACAGGGCTGGTATGTCACAACTGCTGAGAGAGGAGGATGCATGCTGCTAGGCTGCATGGGAGGGACACCTTCCAACAGGGTCACTGAGAGAACTGCACTAGGACCCAGCAGCATCACAGGCTCTTCCTGTGTTCTGCTGGATTAGGAACAGTCCAAGGTCTGAGCTGCACAGAATGGTGTTTCATCTGGGTTTGGTTTTACACCCTTTTGGGCTTGAGCTCTCAACATTGCCCTCTGCAAGGAAGGATCTGCTCCTCCCTCTGTGAAAAAGCATCCACACATATGGAAGACAATGAAGATCTGCAAGGAGCATGCTGACAAACAGCACCAGGGCAGTGATCTCTGGCACAACCCTCTAACTGTGCAGCCCCTCAGAGTCCTGTTGTGCTCCAGGTGCTGGATGTGCAGAGAACAATGACACAACAAGGCTCATTCTTCCTGAAAGCAGCCAAACCCAAGCATGACTTTACTGCAAGACACCTCTTTTCAGGTCAGCAGGCTTGGATGCAGTTTGTCAGCAACAGCTCCCATTTCTTCTGCTCTCAAGAGAGGTGATGATCAGAAAGGTTTCCTGGGAGATGATCTTCCAGGCACGTGCTCAGAGGGTTCTTCTGTCACTCAAGATCACCAGTGGGCTGAGTCAAAGCCTCAGCATTTAGCTGTAAGGCTTTCAGCTGCATCCTGTCATCACTGCCTTCATCATCAGACATGGGGCTTATTTCTTGAATCTCCAAGAGGTCTCCAGTACTGCAAGTCTTCTCTGTTTGACCAGAACTCATTCTCAGGGGTCTTCTTGGAAGGTCTTCCTTCCTCAAGCTAATCTTCTGGAGCTTAAAAGGGAGCTTGTTTTTCTCTCCTGCAGTATCCATACAGTCAAGCAGATGAACCTGTTCTCTTCTGGTTGTGTTGTGGTCAACAGGACTGTTCAAAAGAGATGATAGAGCCAGGTTTTCCTCTTGCTCTTTAACACTGTAAGGAGGAGTGGGGACTTCAAATGTTGCATGAAACTGAGAGTAGTCAACACGGAAAAAGCCATCTTCCAGAGACATCACTGGGAGGAATCTGTGACCCCAAAGGACTTCATCTTCTGTATAGGAGGTCCTAGCTTGACAAGTCATTCCTACACAGAGACAAGAGCATGACATTCTGAGGTAAGCAACTGGACCAGAATATGGAACAAAAAGCCCAACCAAATCAAAACAAAACTACCAAAACCAAAGCAAGCAAACAAACCCCCTGAAAACCAAACCAAACCCAGCACCCAAGGCAAGGCTGACAGAGAAACATCAGTTGAAGCCTGGAAGCTAACAAATGTAGAGATTATAACATGGAGTGATTGTCCTTAGTCGGTCTACTGAGAGTCAGTGGAGCATCTCTAATTGAATGAGTAGGGTTTGTGCAAATATTGGATTAAATATTGCAGAATCACACCAAGCATACTCACACCTCCCCTATGGAGAGAGGCTGAGGGAGCTGGGCTGGGTCAGCCTGGAGAAGAGAAGGCTGTGGGGGGACCTCACTGCAGCCTGCCAGTCCCTGAAGGGAGCAGAGGAACAGGAGTGGAATCAGCTTGTTAAAGGGCAGAGACTGGCAGGGCAAGGGGGATGGATTAAAACTAAAGGAGGGAAGGGTTAGATTAGATATTAGGGGGAAGTTTTTTACAGAAAGAGTGGTGAGGGGCTGGAACAGGCTGCCCAGAGAGGGGGTGGGTGCCCCATCCCTGGGGGTGTTGCAGGCCAGGTTGGATGGGGCCCTGGGCAACCTTGTCTAGCTCCAGGCCTGGAGGTTGGTGGCCCTGCCTGTGGCAGGGGGTTGGAGCTCTGTGATCCTAGGGGTCCCTTCCAACCCAGCCCAGGCTGGGATTCTATGAGCAGGGCTTTTGCTTTTTGTCTCTTCTTTTTTGGTGTTATCCAGATGACAGCAGACTTTGTGTCCTCATCTTTTGAGGACTTGATTCTTTTATGAATCCTGTGACAATGCACTGCAGCTCCACAAGAAGTTCCACAGCAAGGATCCATGGGTACTGTTAAAGTCCAAGTCATGCAGTAGGTTCATCAATGTTCTGATCTTCTTCTGCCTTCTTTTGAGGTTGCTGAACTTGGATTATGAGGAGAATTTTCAGCCTGTTCCAGCCCCTCACCACTCTCTCTGCAAAGAACTTCCCCCTAATATCTCCTCTAACCCTTCCCTCCTCCAGCTTCACTCCATCCCCCTTGTCCTGCCAGTCTCTGCCCTTGAACAAGCTGATTCCCCTCCTGTTCCTCTGCTCCCTTCAGGGACGGGCAGGCTGCAGTGAGGTCCCCCCACAGCCTTCTCTTCTCCAGGCTGACCCAGCCCAGCTCCCTCAGCCTCTCTCCATAGGGGAGCTGCTCCAGCCCTCTGAGCATCTCCCTGGCTCCTCTGACCCCTCTCCAACAGCCCCACATCTTTCTTGTGTTGGGCCCCAGCTCTGGACACAGGACTCCAGCTGGGGCCTCCCCAGGGCAGAGCAGAGAGGGACAATCCCCTCCCTGTCCCTGCTGCCACCTCTCTGCTGATGGAAGATTTGCCAATAACTGCTTGTTCTGATAATCTTTGTGTCTCTGCAGTCTGTATCTGTACTATAGAACTGGATTTGTGTTCAGTTTAACACCAGAGAGGCTGAAAATGATTCTGCAGCACTGGCAATCTTTAAAAATTCAATGTACTTTCACAGTGATTGTCCTTAAAAGAGGGGTGAGTCTCTTCTTGGGTGTACTAGCCACTTTGGGCATCAGTGATGCAGAGCCCTGTGGGGAAGGGAGGTCTCCTGTTGGCTGGTAAAGGCCACTGAAGCTCTTTAGCATAGAGCAGGATATCTTGGAGCACCCAGGATATAGCATCCTGAAAGGATTAACAGCTGCCTCATTCAACATACCAGGACTGGAAGGACAGACTGACAGTGAGAGCATGTGCATCTTACCTGTAGTCTCAACGATTCCTTCAAGGATGACCACTATTTCAAATTGCTCACTTCTCAGAGATCTTTGTGAGAGGCAAAAAAAGGGGCTCTTGGAGTTAATTTCGTGGCAGATGGTTAATGGGGAAACTAAAAACAGCTGGTCAGCTCCTGTTCCAAATCCAACATCCAGTTCACACTGGTCTAGTGGCAGAAATTCTCCCTCCGGCGTCTGTCGGGACTGAGGATGAAAAGATGGTTTAATAATCACCCTGTGACACAAACCATGAGGGAAATGTTAAACCTGCCTCCTTCATAACACTGTCCTATACATATTGAGTCTGTGCTCTTCATAACAGAGACATAAGGAATGCTAAATACTAGAAAGCTACTATATATATGTTACTATATATGCAGCGCTACAGGCTGGGGGAGACTGGCTGGAGAGCTGTCAGGCAGAGAAGGACCTGGGGGTGTTGGGTGGCTGCAGGCTGAGTATGAGCCAGCAGTGAGCCCAGGTGGCCAGGAAGGCCAGTGGCATCCTGGCTTGTGTCAGAAACAGGGTGGCCAGTAGGTCTGGGGAGGGGATTGTGCCCCTGGACTGGGCACTGGGGAGGCTGCTGCTTGAGTGCTGGGTCCAGTTCTGGGCTCCTCAGCATCAGAAGGACATGGAGGTCCTGGAGCGAGTCCAGAGAAGGGCAACCAGGCTGGGGAAGGGGCTGGAGGGCAAATCCTCTGAGGAGCAGCTGAGGGAGCTGGGGGTGTTCAGCCTGGAGAAGAGGAGGCTGAGGGGAGACCTTCTCCCCACCTCCCCTGCCCTGCCAGGAGGGTGCAGAGAGGTGGGCAAGGGTCTCTTCAGCCAGGGGACAGGAGATGGGACAAGGGGCAATGGGCTCAAGCTGGCCCAGGGCAGGGGCAGAGCAGATGGGAGGGAAAAGTTCTTCCCTGAAAGAGTTGTCAGGGCCTGGCACAGGCCATCAGGTCCAACCATTCCCATCCTGTGCTAAACCATCTCCCTGAGCACCTCATCTCCCCTCTGTTAAACACAGCCAGGGAAGGTGACTCAGCCCCTCCCTGGGCTCACTGCTGGCTCATATTCAGCCTGCAGCCACCCAACACCCCCAGGTCCTTCTCTGCCTGACAGCTCTCCAGCCAGTCTCCCCCAGCCTGTAGCGCTGCAGGGGGTTGTTCTGTCCCATGTGCAGCACTCTGCCCTTGGCCTTGTTAAACCTCATCCCGTTGGTCTCAGCCCATGGGTCCAGCCTGTTCAGATCCCTCTGAAGAGCCTCCCTCCCCTCAGGCAGACCAACACTTCCTCCCAGCTCAGTGTCATCTCCTGGTTTTATTCATGTCATTTCACATGTCCAGTATAAATACTGATATTACAGCTTCCCCCCACCCCAGAGTGTCCCCCCACATTCTCTTTGTGTTCAAAGTATAATGAAAACTTACCTCAGCTGATTGCTTTAATGCAGATTGCCCATTAAAACCTGAAGCTTTGCAGAGCCCATTTAAAAGCCTTTCTGCTTACTGCTTGATTAGAAAGCACTTAACTCTTTCAGAAGCCAACTACTGATTATAATGAGACATTATTCTGTAGTTATTAAAGAGTTTTAACAATGTCACCTTGGTATTGACAAATGTATTGGTTCTGTTGCTTGGAAACCCCATCCATTAGTGCTGAGAGCTAAAAACTAGCAGTTTTACTGCTGACTTAGATCTGATTAGTATTCTTCTAAGAAAGTTTGTGTCCTGGAAAATTAAAAAAATAAATCCCTAAGAAACTACTGTACCTTCAGACTGTCTGTCTGCTTCACCTGAAAATCCTGAATTTTTAATTTCCCAGTATTTACCAGTGATTGTATAACCAGTTGGGTAGCTGGGAGAGTACAGCTCCTTGTTAAATATGAAATTATTTCAGTTTCATGCTATGTGTCTGTGTTTCTGTGGAGGGAAAGAGAAAAAGAAAGAAGTCCTTCTCTCTAAACAACCAAGTTCTCCTTTACACAAGAGTGAGTTTCTCCACTACTGATGCAGACAGGGAAAATATCAGCTGATGGGTTGTTACAGCATGCACATAGGGTGTGTTTTGGAAGGTAAAAGGCAATGGTGTTAAATACAAGCAGTCAAAACTACTGTGTAGGGATCGTGGGGCTCTGCTACAGCAAAGGTGTAATCAAAGTACTGCAAAAACATGGCCTCTTTTCCCCAGGGACCCTGCAGAGCCAAGCTGCAGGCTACGCCAGCGAGGTTGTTGCCTGGCTACTGCTCTTCCAGCGAGTACACAAATGGGTTGGCAAGGAATGATCTTTGCTCTGAGGGAACAAAGCTGGATGTGAGCTGAACAAATCATCTCAACTTCAAGTTTTCATAGGATCAGAGAATCCTGGAGCTGTCTGGGGTGGAAGGGACCTTTAGAGCATCAAGTCCAACCATCACCCCAACCTGCCACCCAGCACTAAGCCGTGTCCCTCAGCACCACATCCAACCAGCTTGAAATCCCTCTGGGGATGGAGACTCCACCACCTCCCTGGGCAGTTGTTGGTGGCCCTGCCTGTGGCAGAGGGGTTGGAGCTCTATGATCCTTGGGGTGCCTTCCAACCCAGCCCAGCCTATGATTCTATGATTCCAAGGCCTGACAGCCCTCTCTGGGAAGGAGGTTTTCCCAATATCCAATCTAACCCTCCCCTGGCACAACCTGACTCCATTTCCTCTTGTCCCATCACTTGTCACTAGAGAGTACAGGTCAGCCCCCACCTCTCCACACCCTCCTTCCAGGGAGCTGGAGACAGTGATTAGGTGCCCCCTCAGCCTCCTCTTCTCCAGGCCAAACCACCCCAGGTCCCTCAGCTGCTCCCCAGGACGTTTCTTCCCCAGTCCCCTCACCCACCTCATCTCCCTTCTCTGGACACACTCCAGCTCCTCCAGCTCTTTCTGCAGCGAGGGGCCCAAACCTGGGCGCAGCCGCTCACGGTGAGGCCTCACCAGCGCTGAGCAAGGGGGACAAAGACTTCCCCAGTCCTGCTCCCCACACTGCTCTTCCTCCAGGCCAGGATGCCCTGGGCCTTCTTGGCCACTGAGGCACACTGCTGGCTCGGGCCCAGCCGGCTGTCACCAACACCCCCAGGCCCCTCTCTGCCAGGCAGCTCTCCAGCTGCTCTTGCCCAAAGCTCCCCAGAGTTTTACCAGATACAGTTATGGAGACTGTTTCATCTCCAAACCATGTTTCTCTGTGGAAGAGTAACAGTGTAACAGCAAAGGAGTCCAGCAGGAGCAATTAAAGGTGAGAGATCTGGGAGGAAGCATAAGGTTGAGTTTGAGGCATGTGGTGTCTGATGTATGGCAGGCATATAGAATTTTTAAAAGACATTTATTTGTTAAATAGAAATTAGCCTGAATTAAGTTAGCTTAATAGCTACACCTACCAGGTCAAGGCTCCTTGCCAGTGACCTTTGTTGCAGATATAGAGCATTACTCAAAGGAGCACAGAGGCCTCTGCAGTGCCAGCAGGAAGTTTGGAAGGCTCACTTGTGATCCCTTACTTTTTAATCACCTTCCTAAGACAGAGCCAAATAAATTCCACAGATTAATACATGCTTGAACAAGGGCACACAACCACAGAGAGCTTGTTCTGACTGGATAGGAGAATGCATAGAGGGGGATCCAATAGTGACCTTCCAAAACCTAAGGGGAAAGTAACTGAGAAGATGGAGCCAGGCTCTTCACAGCAGTGCACAGCAGGAGAAACAACAGCACCAAGCTGTTGCAAGAGAATTTCAGATAGGATTAAAGAGAAACTTTTCCATTGTGAGGCCAGTTAAGCAGTGGAAGAGCATCCCCAGTGTAGTCTTTGTCCTTAGAAGTTTCCTAAACCAAACTGTAAAAAGCCCAGAGCAATTTGGTTTGACCTCCTAGCTCATCATGCTTTGAGCAGGACATCAGACTAAAGACCTGCTGAGATCCCTTCCAATCTGAATGATTCCAGGAGTTTAAAAACCATCTTATTTGCACTTTCTGCTTGTGCCCTGCACATCAAGTTGAAATCACAATATAACAAGTCTCCCTTCTTATTTGCCAGGCCTGTCAGCTGCCATCTGTGAACTTGCTGTTACAATTTTTGTTTGCTTTGAGTTTCTTCAAAGCTGTTAATTAGGGCAGCTCAAAGAAGAGTTGCCCATGGGTCATAACCCAAAGCACCCTGGCTCTGTGGGTACTGGGCTTCACAAATCTGTGTTTAAAACGATTGCCTAGGACAATAGTTTGTTGAAAACAGGCGACCAGGATTTTATATTGGTGGATGAGAAACTGCCCAGGAGCCAGCAGTGAGCTGGTGCAGCTGGGAAGGGAGATGGGATCCTGGGCTCCATCAGCAGAGGGGTGGCAGCAGGGACAGGGAGGGGATTGTCCCTCTCTGCTCTGCCCTGGGGAGGCCCCAGCTGGAGTCCTGGGGCCAGAGCTGGGGCCCAACACAAGAAAGATTTGTGGCTGTTGGAGAGGGGTCAGAGGAGCGATGGAGATGCTCAGAGGGCTGGAGCAGCTCCTCTATGGAGAGAGGCTGAGGGAGCTGGGCTGGGTCAGCCTGGAGAGAAGAAGACTCAGGGGGGACCTTATTAATGGTTATCAATATCTGAAGGGTGGGATGCAGGGGAAATGGCCAGCCCCTTTTCAGTGTCTGTGGGGACAGGACAAGGGGCAATGGCTGCAAGTCAGAGCATAGGAAGTTCCCCACCAACCTGGGGAAGAACTTTTCCCCAGTGAGGGTGAGGGAGCCCTGGGACAGGCTGCCCAGGGGGTGTGGAGTCTCCTTCTCTGAAGAGATTCCAGCTCTGTCTGGACACTGATCTGTGTGCCCTGTCCTAGGGACCCTGCTTTGGCAGGGGGTTGGACCTGATGGGGTCTGGAGGCCCCTTCCAACACCTGTGACTCTGTGATTACACCATCCTGTTGGGCAGCCCCCTGGACCAAAAGAAAAGCCAGAACAGTGTGATGGCAGCCCTGTAACCTACCAAATATCCTAGGGAATATATCAGCACTTCAGTACACACCATTCAGACATTTAGATTCCTGTACTTTCTTCACAAATGTAAATCCTTGGTTCACTACTCACTTCACTACAACCTGACATTCACTACTAAGTGTGGCTCCTATATAAGTATAAGAATAATAAGTTGTATTTCTTCCCATTCTTTCCCTGTGACCCAAGTTTAAAGCAATTCTAGCTATCTAATCAGGGTGCAGGAGAAGCACAGCAGGATCAGCTGTCAACAGCACTGCACAAAGCACAGTGGAAAGAGCACGTCACAGAAAGGCAGAACTTGCTAGAGATAAATGGCAAGTGAATTCTGGCATGTTCACCCCAAGTTTACAGGGCACAGGAAGCAGATTCAAAGCAGATGATACTGCTCTGTGTGTCAGAAGGCTGTGACTGGTGGAACCATAGACTCACAGACTGGTTTGGGTTAGAAGGGAATTTAGGGTCTGCTCAGGGGTGGCAGCGACAGGACAAGGGGCAGCGGGTGCAGCTGGAGCAGAGGGAGTTCCATGGGAATATAAGGAGAAACTTTGTCACTGTGAGAGTGCCAGAGCCCTGGGACAGGCTGCCCAGAGAGGTTGAGGAGTCTCCTTCTCTGGAGACATTCAAACCCACCTGGATGTGTCCCTGTGTGATTTAGTCTGGGTGATCCTGCTCTGGTGGGGGTTGGACCGGGTGATTTTTTGAGGCCCCTTCCAATTCCTAATGTTCTGTGATTCTGTGACCTCAAAGACCATCTAGTTCCAACCTCCTGCCATGGACAGAGACACCCTCCACCAGCCCAGGCTGCCCAAAGCCCCATCCATCCCAGCCTTCAACCCTGGAATGATGTGTCCTGTTCAAGGGGCACCTCAATGAACTGATGAGGATTTACAGAAAGACATGGGAACTGCTACTATGCCTATAATGAGGATGGAGGAGACATCTGATACACAAACATTCACTTTGAAACTTTCCTCTGTGTGCAGCTTACATATGCCAAAGGTCCCAAAGCAGCTGGTCACAGGCATGATGATTGTTCCAAAGAAATCAATATGACTTGCTGATTCATTGTCTAGCCTACGAAACAGCTATCATAAGATGAATTGGTCAAGCAGGTCCATCAAATGGCCATGTGTTTCCTGTCCTGATCAGCTGCATACCAGCTTTGTGTAGCAACAGAATTATCAGCAGAAAGGGCTTATTTCAAAAGGAGTTTATAAAATCCTGGCAGTGTAAAACCAGGACTGTGACACTGCTCTGATTCCACCTTGAGTTGCATTCCATTTTGCATGATGGACAGAGTTCAATACTTTGTAGGAGGCTTTCTACTATTTTTTAATAGTTAGGGATCAACAAAAATCATCATTTAGGTGGCTTTCTGATTCCTACAAAACCCACTCCATTGTAACTCCTGACAGCTTGTTCCCATATATGTGTGTGTATATATATATATATATCTCCAACCTCCTTCTGGATAGTAGCAGATTCTCCATCTTAAATGGAGTATTCTAGGATGAGAGAAATAAGCAGCTCGTTCAAGCATTCTGTGGAGAGACAACAGCCTCCTGCACCTACCACTGTCCCATCCTCTGCTGTAGGGTGCTTGTTTCTGCAGGTGATTAAAAGGGCCAAGCAGCCCCTCCACAGAGAGGATTACCACAGGGAATGCAGAGCGTTTAAGGCATTCAAATATGATAATCTGAAATCACTGTCATTGCTGTGACCCAGCTTCTGATGCTCCCCACAAAGCAAGCTCCACAAAGCAAGCTCCCATGGAAAGACACAGCTGCTGTGTGCTGCTGTGTTGCTCCATCTCAGCACGCTGCACACATGTTCTCCTTCCATTCTACTTCCATGCTTGCCAAACTCTACTGTCTCCTGATGATGTATTTATTTTTCTGGTTACTGTCTCCTTTGAATTGCAGCTTTCCCCCTTCCTGAATTCCACCAGCCACAGTCAGTGATTAATAGCTACTGCTGACAACCAAAGGGCCTTTCTGCTACAGCACCTGGACAACCCCTCTGAAATGCTGGCAGGCTGCTGGCTGGAACCATGACTGCAAGATAAAGCTCCCTGAGTTTCCCTGAGGGGAAGAGGAGGTCAAGGTTGATCTTTATCCTAATGTAATGTCACCACAAAGCAGGTATAATGAATTTCTTATTCCCAGCTGCCACCTGCTAAGGGGCATGCCTTAGCATCCCTCCCTGGAGCTAGCCAGTATTCTGATACAGCCATCCTTCCTGACCAAACTGGCTTCCCACCAGCCTCCCAATCCACTGGGATGGCCCTGGGAGTTCTCTGATGAGACTGTCTTTTGTCCTACACCTGCTTGGCTCTTTCCTGGCTCCCACTATGGGTAGCCACAACGTGTTTTGCTGTAGCCCTGAGCCACATCCTCCTGCCAAGGGAGCAGCAGCCAGCATTGAGGTTCAGCATTGAGGTTGCACAGCAGAAGCCCCATGCTACCCACACTACAGGCTCATCCTTGCCCACACCCAACTTGCCCACCACACCAGCAGCAGCCCATCCCACACGCTGGCACACCTCACCTTGATCAGCTTGCAGCGGATCTGGGCAGACACCATGTGGCTGTTGCGGAGGTTGCCGACGCGGAACATGAGGCAGAGCTTGCCATCCCGCTGCGAGATGACGGCGGCACGGCTGAACATGAGGGTCTCAGCTCTCTTCTTGGGCTGGGACATCTTGATGAACATGCAGCCGATGAGGAACGCATCAACAATGGAGCCCAGCAGGGACTGGAAGAGGAAAAGCACGATGCCCTCGGGGCAGCGCTCTGTGATGTAGCGATGCCCGTAGCCGATGGTGGCCTCAGTCTCTATGAAGAAGAGGAAGGCTGAGGGGAAGTTGTACACGTTGGCCACACACGGGCTGTAGGTGTTGTCGCGTGCCCGGTGCAGGTCACCTCGCAGGTATGCGATGCCCCACCACATGGAGGCCATGACCAACCACGCCACCGTGTAGGTCAGCAGGAAGATGAGCAGGTTCCAGCGCCACTTGAGGTCCACCAGCGTGGTGAAGAGGTCCGAGAGGTACCGGCTGGTCTCGCCGCCCAGGTTCCCGTGCTGCACGTTGCACCGCCCGTTCTTGTCCACGAAGCGCTGCCGCTCTCTGCGGGTGCTGCTGCCAGCCGGGCCCACCGCCTGGTACTCGTCCCTCGGCTTCCTGCGCACGGCAGACATGCCGCCGGTCGCCGAGCCCCTCCGCGGCCGCGGTGAGGATGCGGCGGAGCCTTGGCGGGGCGGAGGGATGGCACGGGGCCGCCTGCGCGCAGCTGCAGCCGAGCGCGGCGCCGGTCCCCGGGGAACGGGG
>VZTU01027127.1:0-11144 GCA_013400835.1 Zapornia atra | reverse complement strand
TCTACACTGTGCTGGGGTGGCCTCACCTCAGGTACTGTGTGCAGTTTGGGTGCCACAGGACAAGAGGGACACAAAAATACCAGAGAGTGTCCAGAGGAGGACAGCAAGGACGGGGAAGGGTTTGGAGGGGAAATCTTATGAGGAGAGGCTGAAGACCCTTGGTTTGTTCAGCCTGGAGTTGAGGGGGCTGAGGGGAGACCTCATCATGGTCTGTGGCTTCCTAACGAGGGGGAGCAAAGGGGCAGGTGCCAATCTCCTCTCTTTGCTGACCAGTGATAGAACCTGAGGGAACAGCATGAAGCTGTGACAGGGGAGGTGTAGGTTGGGTATTAGGAAGAGGTTCTTTACTGAGAGGGTGGTTGGGCACTGGAACAGGCTCCCCAGGGAAGCGGTCACAGCCACGAGCTTGACTGAGTTCCAGAAGCGTCTGGAGGATGCACTCAGTCCCGTGCTCTGACCTGGCTGGCCCTGCGTGGAGCCAGGATTTGGACTCCATGACCCTTACTGGTCCCTTCCCAACTCAGGAGGTTCTATGAATAATTAAACTACACAGAAGGTCAACAAGTGCCTGCCCCACCTCCTCTCAAGTCATTTAGAAAATGCAATGAATAGGCCATGTTTTGAAAAAGTGTGAGGGAAACTGTGGCCCTCAGTATTGGATCAGTTCTTAGTCCATCTGCTCAGATCTACTAGACAGAGTACTTACTCAAAAGGTCTGCCTGCCTTTTCAGACCTACTCCAAAAACATGTCCTTTTCTTCTCTTGTTACTATGCTCAAAGCATTGTCTCTAATACTTGTACCTCATGTCTGTAATCGCATTTACCTTAAGATTACTGTTTTTTAAATCAGAGTTATCCATAGATTCCTCAAATTAGTCCTTCATATCATAGCAAATAATAACCTAACAAGTAACACAACACTACCTCATTACTTCAAAAAAGTAAGAATGAATGCATATCCTATACTGAAATGGAACTGTTACGACAATTTGGGGAACAATCTTACAGACAACAGAACAAGTTATTATGAAACTGTTGGTGAGAATATCAAATAGAAGTAATAAAGCAGAGCTGCAGGTATTGAAGGCTCACAGTTCTCTGGGTGACGTTGGCCTTTACTGCCTCATTTCTATTTCAGGGTCACAAGTCCTCTACTACCTTGTTAGTAGGCTACTGCAGGAATCAGTGGGAACACACAGGCTTTTAGTCATGCCCCTTAAGAACCTAAAAATACATACACCATAATTAAAATAAATTCCTCACCATTTTCACTCACATCCTTTTTCCACCCTCACGTAAGAAAAAACAAGAAAAAGCTAATTCAGTGCCTGCCTGTGCTGTAATACATGGGCAGCATCTACAGTGAAATAATAGATTTAAAAGGAAACTTATTGATTATGCCAGTGTCATAGATTTCACTAATAATTTACTGTTGCAAAAGTTAACACAGGATTTTTTTTTTTGAAAAATATTCACAGTCCAGGCTTTACCTCCATTTATTATGGTCAGCCCACTACGACCACAGAAAGCTGTTCAAAATATAGCTATTCTGCAAATAGTCTAATCCTAAGCCTCAAGAACTCTGACAGCACTTGGCTATTTCTTTTTCTCATACAAATAGGACAGAGATTACTTTAGAAGTGTAACCATTCTATTTTACAGTTACAGTAATTGCTTTAAAGTTATTTTTAAAATAAAAGAATCCTATGGTAACTTCACAACCTATATGTCAGTAGGATCAAAATTAGTAAGAATTGTCTTTCATTTTTCTGACCATTTCACCTCCCAGTAATTAGATTATAAAATTATTTTTTCACCTGAAATAATTGTTTCCATACCACACAATAAAAAGCCAGCAAGTACTGAACAAAGCAAATCTGTACCTTCAAAAGTAATTCTGAAGTTAATTAGCTCTGGAAATTTTCAAGAAGGTTATTAGGGCATTACTCCACTGCTAGGACAAGCATCAAGAAGCTTGGCAAGTATTTAGCTATACTCTGTCACACCAAAGCACTAGCAACACTCAAAATGTCAAGGACAGTATCCAAATGTCAGTCTTTTATCAATACAGTTTTCTGTGTTGTGTCTTAATTAGAACAAGCAGCAGTTCAACAGTATCTTTTTTGGCAAGGCATAACTTGAAAGTTTCTCTGTAAAACAACAACACTCCAGTAGATGCCAGCATAGAAATTCAACAGCTTCATGAAACATTTTTTAACTCCAGTTGGTGCCATTTATTAGCAATTTGCCTTGGAAAAGTTTGGGCAAAGTAAAATGCTCTGAAGGGCATCTTGAAGCATAACAAGATAGCTTAAACCTCCACAGTGAATGAGTGCATAGCAGCAATTATTTAGAAGGAATCTAGAAAAAAAGTCTACCAAATCTTTTCTTTAAACACCATCTGAAAAAAAAAGCAGTAACACAAATTCTTTCTTTGCTTATCTATGCCATTTTGCCCTAAAATATCTGAAGTACTGCAAACAATTCATAACATCCATATACTTCAAAACATCATGCTATAAAATCACTGTACATTCTTCCGTATCAAAAAGGAATGTTTTAAATGCTGAACCAAAAAGGCTAGTTTTAACTCTCCCTAACTGACTGACACCACAGGAAGAGTAAATTATGTACTTATTCAGGATGAAGACAATTTTGCTGTTTTGGATGAAGTGCATTTTGCTATGTAATTTCTGTTTGTGGTAACTTTATCAAGAAGAAATACAGTGATAACATTACATTGGCCTCATACAAGTACAATCTCTCTCCCCTGGCCTTCTAGTGTTAAGAAATCATACCAACATTATTAGCAAAAAGATGTTCTGACACCTGTATGAAAGGCCAGGTTTGTACATGGGTAGTGCCACCCTGGTGCTCTCAAGGGCAGTCAGCACTCCGAGCGCAAGTGTTCCTTCTTACGTGGAAAGGGAACGGTTGTTTCATGTCTCACAGAACCTACCAAGCCCACTTTACTACGGATCCATACTGTATATCCATTATCTTGCTCCACCAAAACAAGCCCAGGATTGGTCCCACCATAACATTTCACTGTCCTTATATGGTTGCACTTCTACTTGTTTTCCAAGTTATATAAGCTCCTCTTCCCATACTCCAGTACTTACAGTCCAGCAACGAGGAATGCAAAGAGCAACATGTACTGGCTCTAAACTGTATTTAGCAAAAGATACGGCCTGAACCTCCACTGAAGCCTTTCCTTCTATGTGGCAGTATTTTGCTGCTCGCTCTCCAGACACTCTCCTTATCCGTACGACAACTTCCTGGCGTAACGTATTTTAGGAAAGCCAAAGACAGCTAAATAGAGTAAGCTGTACCTGCTCATCTCTTTGTCTCCACTCCTGCAAATTTTCTTCCTGAGAGTCCTTCTGCCTTGTAGCGTGCTGCTTCTGATCGTGCAGAGACAGACAGCCTCCATGAGAGGATTTCTGAGGAATCTTTTTAAACGCCAGGTTCCTGAGCTGAGAAACAATTGTTGTACACATTAACCCAAACGCTGGCAAGTACAGGGAAGCAGTCCCAGTGGACTAACACAGGCATTCAAACACACCTGCGAAAGAAGACACAAAGGTGCTTTTTGCCTTGCTCCACAGTTTGAGATGCATTTCTGTTTAATCATTGATGGAACACACCACAATGTAAATGATGGAAAACTGTGGATCAGAAACACCACAGCCACATGAGTTTACGCTTTCATTGTCTTTTTTATTTTGCCATCTGAAAATACATTCCACAAATCTGAAGGCTTTGACAGATTTCATGCCAGATCAGGTAGGATGGTGTGTTCACACCTAACCCCGAATTAAACATAATGCCAAACACAAAGGATGGTATGCAAAGATTTGCCATCAGCAAACAAGAGGTTCAGGTAGAAAAAAGCCCACAAGACAGACATTGCTTACAGTTTTTCAGCAATCTAAAGTTGGTGGCATTTTAAGAGCCTGCAATAAAAATTATTTTAAATTGATACACCATACAGATACAACAGTGCCATCTTAAAATTACCTTAACATATATAAAATTTGATAGCAAACAAACAACCTGCAAATTTGGCAGCTCAAAAGACATTCAATCCTCAAGCTTACAGACTAACTGACATTCTGGTCCTTTCCTAGAGTGAAAATAAAGGCACCAATTTGCTATCAATTTAGAGACAGAGATTTTCTTCACATAAGGGCTCCTGGAAGGGAGAAAGAAGCTATTATCAGATGAAAGATGAAACAAAGAGAAACAAAGTACAACAATGTTCTCCATAATGTGTGTTTATCTAGTGTCATGACTCCTCCTTAAAACGGCAGCTCAGTCAAGCTTAAAGCCACTTAAAATTGGTCAATAACTCAGATACTTAGGAACTGTTTTCCTTCCCTTCCAAACTCCCTTGCCATACTGCCTTCTGCTTTGCTTGTCTCTCTTGCTGCTTGCACCAACACTACAACTGCTGCTGCTTCCCTCTGCAGATTACAGTGCTGGCAAGAACACTGGTGCAGACCATTCTGATTTATAGTTTCAGTGGAGTATAGCCATACACACAGTACACGCTGGGGAGAAGAAAATGAGTCAGCCCTTTGATACAAAAAAAAATAGCATCAAAGCTGGGAAAAAAAATAATCACTTAGCATTACTGCAACTATTAGAATTTCAAAGGTTTTGAGTTTAATAGATACTAAAATACAAAAGATTGGTTTGGGGGAGCTTGTTTCTTTAACATATTAAATTTGATAACATATGTGTAGTTTCAGGCAGTCAGAGCAGCAGTTAGTCACAGAAATCTATAATTACAGTTCCCAGAATCCTGGAAGAATTCTTTCAGTTTCACTTCTTCATTTCCACTTCATCTGAGGTTTAAGAATTCCAATATCTGAAAATCACCGCTGTCCTTCACTCCATCCCTTCTACTCCAATTCACAGGGAGAAAAAGAAGGGGGAAAAAAGTGCTCTGGATTTAATAGATTAAAGGGAGAGAGTGATAGATAAACCTGAAAATCACAGTTTAGGAAACCAGACTTTAAATCTCTTCACAGAGATTTAACTCCTCAGAAGAAAAACAACTTGAAAGCACCTTTGAATTTTAATATGCTGGCTTTAAAAATAGGCAACTAGAACCAACTACTTAGAAACCTCTGAAAACAAGTTGTTGTTTATCAATCTCTTTTCTACAAAAGTCATGTGCTTCATCAGAAATTAATTATTCAGTGGTGTCAAAAAAATAAACCCAAGTAATGTATTCTCATTGAAAATTTTCGACTTGTGTAGTAGAGAGTATTTTTTAATGTAAGAATTCTCAGTAAAGAAGAAAAAATGCAGTCTCTGTGACTATGTAGCATTTGTTTCATAAAAAAAAACCCAAAACAATGACTTGTCAGGGACACAAAAAATTATTTATCAGATAAATAAAACCTTACACATTCCTGAAAATATAATTTCCTTTACCTCATTGGCCTCACTCTGCTGCTGCTCTTTCCTTTTTCTCCTTTTCTGTCTTTTTTTCTCATTTGCAGATGATCTTCCCCCGGAAGCCTGAGATTTACTGGCACCTCTGTCCCTTTGGCCTTTTCCAGACTTGGAATCAGAATCGCTTTCAACTTGCAGTAAAGCAAAACGAGACGCAGTAGTAGGAACCGAATGGATGACAGTAGATGCCATTGCCACCTCTGAAGTTCTACTGAGCTGACTCCTTTTTAGTTATCAGGTTTCCTAGGAAATTAGCACAGAAATAAGAATGAAAACAGCATTTGACCAAACAATGAATCATTCGTATCTGTTAACTGCAGGTTTAGTATTAAAGAAAATCCAGGCCTCAGTGTTACTTCTTTGTATTTTTACTAAATTGTATTATCTGAATTATTTCAACAAGAAGTACAAAAGGTTAAGACTAACCCATAAACCAACAGTTATTTCAGGCTACTACATTGGCTCTTGAGAGCTTGCGTTTGATGGGAAAAACAAGCACGAGGCTCTGAAACACACTGGCCTTCATGAGCTGGGAGGGAGGCAAGATTTAAAAAATGCAGGAATACAGTTGTGCTCCAAAGCTGTTTTGGGTTGCACCCCTGCAGCCTGGCAAACATATGTTTTGAGATGGAAATCAAGTCAGTATTATGCATATGCAGCGTTGGTTCTTATCTTACAGGTAGTACTGTTTTGTTCCCAAGCCACTGGAGAATTGACAAGCAGTTTTCCACACAGCAAGACAAGCCCAGCTTTGTGGCTGGCACAGTTCTCCAACATGAGGCTCACCTGTTCTTACAGCACAACGTCGAGGTTGTGCCAGGAAGAGGCACGACTGCCAAACAAACTTAGGGCTTCCGTTGCCCCCTATAGCTGTAATCAATGGGTCTATCCCCATGATACCATTCCCAAGTACAACAGCACTCATCTCTTGCCTCAGGATATTTGGCTACTTGCAATTTTTCCATGCAAAGTTTAGTGAGTTAGAAGAAGATTGAGAGTGATGTTATTTCATCAGTGATTATAAATTTCACAGAAAACATCTATCCATGTTGACGTACTGCGACAGAGAGGTGTACTGAAATAACACAGCCTTTTTGGAAGCAACCTTTACAAGTCTGTCAAGGGTGAACACAACAACTGTGTTTCTTAACTACTCTTACCAAAGAACATGAAGATCCACAGAAATTTCAAGAGACTGTCTGGAATTTTGCGATAAAAGCATTCTCCAGTGCTCTAAAGACACTCAGGCATACCAATGCAAAATAACGTTAGGCTACCAGTGGTATGGCAAATGGTGACCACAGTGACCACTAATCCAAAGAATTACTACAAAGGAATATTCCAGATTATTTCTTAGAGGTGAGACAGATGGAGCAAGTAAGCTAATACTGTCCTTATTTAAGTGTACTGAACACAAAGGTTACAGGGAACAGCATTCTTCTTTACAAAAGTCACTGCATCTCTCCCCAAAAAGGAAAATTCAGCTGATGGTATGAAGCTGGTTGTATCCTAAGAACAAAAACAAACTCGACATCAAACTGTGACTCTATCTGATGATCATGTTCAGACTCTCTGATCAGAGTACAACTACAGATCTAAAAAACCCACATCAGTCACATCTAAAACACCACAAGCAATTAGCACATGTTCCTCTCTTTAAATTAATTACTAACTTTGGATTTTCCTGGGTTTGTGCATAAGTTCTTAAATGCATTTCAACACCAAATAACTACAGCTATCCTGCTTAGGAGTTACTGCAGAGATGCTGAGCTCTTCCTACTTGGACATGCAGTAAGTTGAAGGTTGAAACCGAGAGAAAAGATTAAAGATACGTCTTTACAGAAGAACAGCACCAGGGACAAGTGCTCAGTCACAGTGTAACACATACAATAGCCCATAGCACTGCTGGTACTACACAAGCCTTCACGTTACAAGTTCTTGAACTCTCTACTGTATTTGGCTTGAAACAAAGTACTGCACTACAGGATGGCTGGAGTCAGTCAAAAGCTTGGCATTTCTAGCCTTTAGCCTCTACTTACTGTGGTATTTTTGAGTTTTTGTGTAACAAACAGCACAACAGAGTCTTTATTAAGCTGTCAGCTGGTAATGGTGCCAAATACTTCTTTCTCATGAAATCTGAAAGAATTTCACTTTTCCAAGCTAAAGTGATCCTTTGGAAATACAGTTTAAGAGAAAACATCCTCAAGATACAATTACTAGTGAGTTTAGAAGGATAGAGATGAAAAGAAGTTGGACTCAGACGTAGCAGCAGAAGCTCTACATCACTATGATATATGACTGCAAACTCCTCTCTCCCTTCTCAGTAAAGAGCCTGTAGAGAAAACTGTGAATACATGAGATTATATTTTCCAGATAGGTCTAGAAGACTTGTTGCCTTTGCCATCTCAGTAGGACATTTCAGTATGTCAATTCCTACTCCATCAGGATCTAATCATCCCACTTATGCAAGACTTAAGAGACAGATCGAAGCAGTTTACAGAGGCCTACCCTATGCCATGCTTCGATTTAACACAACTACAATTATGACAGCCAAATTATACCAAGTATTCATATTTCAGTTCCAAGACTTTACTCTCCTCCCCATAGGAGGCCAAAGGGCTGATCTCAAAAGCTTTCAACTAAGCATAGGTGATTGCCACCCCTTTTACACGTTTGTTGGGTTTTTTTTCCTTTAACAGAGAATTACAATTTGTATTGTTCTTTATTATCAGAGATATGCACCGTCTTACAAAATTAAAGCATTGACATTCTTGAGCTTGAGGCTTGGCCTGAACTGGCTTTTTGATCACACAAAAAAAGCATTCAAATACCAGTGTTTCATAATTCCACAGATCAAACAAGGACCTGAAAATCCATTTCAGCCTTTACAGTGGTTTCAAGAGTTCAGCAGTTTGAGAAATGCTATGTTTTCCTAACAGATGGCCACATCTAAACGCGTGACAACTCCTTCCTTTCCTTATGACAACAGAGCACAGCAAAATCTGTAAGAGGAGTAAATAGAAGCAAACTGTGCTTGCAGCAACTACAGAGCTGATTAATACCTGATGTGAGACCACAATTCTTAAAAAAAGCCCAGCAAACAAACATCAGTACTTGGAGCTGTTTCCATGTGTGTCCTGCATTACAGCTTAGTCACAAGTTCTGAGAAGATTTTCTCTCATCTACCAAGAAAGTTACAAACCCTCCATTTTTACGTTAATGAAAAGATGGCTGATAATGGATTTCAGAGTTACAACATCACTATGGCATCAACAAGCAGGTGGAACTAATAAATGACTCAGCTTCAAAACTTTCTGCTTTGTAAATCACTCACAGAATGTCTCTGCAATCCATTTCAAACATTAAAGTTTGAGAGATGAGCTCCTACAGCCAAAATGACATATTATCCAGACTGATATATCAACAACGTGAGATAAGCATGACACACCATACAATTTCAAGGCAAGTCAAAAGGGGTTTTTTTATGGCTAGCAAGTAGTAATTTTGTGGATGATCTACTGATTTCTGGGTCATATTCTTCTGAAAGTCATGTCAACCTACATGAACAGATTATTCTGGCATTTGAAACTAAATCAGCAGATCATATGAAGTCGGTCCAATTTACAAAACATGTAATGCAACATTTAAGCATGGCTGATACAGTTATTTGTAAGCACAATATGCTTAATTTAGCACAAATTCTTGTAAGAAGAACTTGTAAGGACACATATTTAAGAAGTTAAATTGTGACATGACTCAAGAGGTATCCTTTTAAAAACACTTCAGGCAACTGAAGTTAAGTATATTAAGAAATAAGATCCATCAAAGGTCTGAAGATCTTCAGTCTCATTTTAGACATGATGTAACAAAGATTGCAGTAATAAAAGTTGGTCACTCATCTGATGTTACCATAAATTGAAGTCTGTTTTATATCAGTTACTTGCATTTACCCTGGTGTTGCAGGTGAAATCACTTTTGAAATTTTTTCGTTTTAAAAGCTTCACTATAAACTGTCCAAAACATACACTAAGAAGAGTTCAACATCCATCCACAAGCTTGCTTTGTTTGTGCACCAGCAGCTCCCTGGCCTGTAGGCAGCTCTGCCACACCATTTAGCTGGCAAGTGTCTGGGCACCCCGAGAAGTGAGCAGTACCTCACAATGTAGGAACCTCTACTCCCATGCCAGCAGTAAACCTTCAAGCATCTGTGAAATCATCACACAGCTTCAAAAGCCAGGCCTTAATATTCCAGGGAAAACAGGCTGAAAAGCCCCAAAGTATAACCCATTTCCTATTTAACTACTTTGAACGTCAAATAAACTACCAATACAAAGATGTGGATTTTAGAAAATTTTGAAAATAGGGTATTGTCATGCTAAAGCTTCTTCCCCAATACAATCCACTAAGAGGTATTTATGGTAATCTTCAATCAACGGACATTCTTAGCCAACACCTGAAGTACTGACTGGCTGAGTACTTGCTGGTACAGCTGAAATTAACACTGAAATACACCACATAGTTTATAAATGAAAGAACATGTCCATTCTCTGCTGGCACTGACCATGCTTCACACCCTCTCTGCATGTCATACATTGATCTTTGCCTGCTGATACCATAAGTGAGCTCCATCTACCTCTCCTTATCAGTGCATCTACAGGAAGTTTTGCACAGGAGGTCCTCACAGCTGGACAAGCCTCCCTCCATTTAAACGGCTTTTATCAGCTATAAAACTGTGTTAAACCGCTCTAAATCCTCAAGATCACCTAAAGTAAACGAGTCAGCTTGTCAATTATTTTCACAGGCAACTTTACAGCAAGGAAAGCCCAAACCTCACCCCCACCCCACAAAAAAAACCCACCAACAAAAGAACCCAACAATCTGATTCAGAAGCTTGACAACTGCAGCACTTGCATACGGAGCAGCATTAAACCCGTGGCAGCTGAAAAGCCTTGCACAGTTTCAAAGGGAAATACGGTACATTTGCTGCTGTGCTCCGGATAAAAAATAATGGCTTGGGAGGAGGGGTTTGTCAAACATATTTTTTAAAAACTCGGGATTAAAATGTAAAAGTGGCCAGGAGAGTTTGATTTTAGTTTGAGCACAGGATGCTGACTGACAGTGTAACACCAGCACCCTCCTCCCTCCCTGCACCACCCCCTCAAAAAAACAAACCAAAACCAACCAACCAACCAAAAAAAAAACGTTAGGAAGAAATTAGTTAGACTTTAAAGTTAGGCATTTCTGCCTAGCAAACTCTGAAATCTCATGCTCCATTCAGAGTGCGCGACCAACGCCACAGATACCAGGGTTCTTAGATGCCTGCACGCATCAGTAACCTTAAATAACCACGTAACTGCCGCCCAGTAAATATTGCGTGCCGGTGGCGTCTGGGCTTCGAGGTATATTTTTGCCGCAGCTGAGCTTGTTTTGCTGACGAAGGCGCTTGTCTTCACGCCGCGCCGGCAGAAGCAGGGAGCCCACTCCCTTCGTGCCTCTCCGAGGATAACAAGCAGGTAGAAGCCGCCCCTTTTCGGGCGAGAGGCGCCTGCGGTCCCGCGCCCGGCTGACGCGGCCCACACGCACCCGGTGCCGAGCGCAGCGTGCGCCCGCCCGACGCGTCCCCCGCGGACGGAAGGGGAGGCTGGAGAGGGAGCGAGAGAGAACGGCGGCTCCGTGCC
>VZTU01027119.1:0-10730 GCA_013400835.1 Zapornia atra | reverse complement strand
CTAGGTTCACAGTCGAAGTGGTTGCTGCTAGAGTTAGACTGCATGTAGTTTGTTATTGTGTGCACATTGATCATTCCAGACATCTCTGAGTACAGCATCAGATACGCTGAAATAAGGAAACCATATACATCTGTTCTTGAACCTTAGTGAACTTATTCGGTGGTTTTCCTTATTTTTACAAAAGAAATCACTTGAATTATGTGGTGTAAAGATATAGTTCCAGCTGTATGCTTCTGCACAGTCTCATTGCAGAGAGTAGGCAAGCTAGTCCAACTCCTGTGTTGAACACAATAGACTTTACATTAAAGAATATTCAAATTCTCATCTAGGTCTTGGGAGCTGATATAGTATCAATATTTAATAAAGATCACTGACAAAGATGCATTGAAATCCAAGTATCTTCAATTCAGCCTTCAATTAGATTAGTGAAAGTGATTCTATTTCATCCTTATACATTTTTAACATTGATACATTTGTCCAGGAAGTCAGCTGCATAATTTATTTTATGAAAAGGCTACTTGTGAAAGACAGTACGTATTGGCATAGTCTTTTAGGAACTTAGAAAAATATTTTTTTTCAGTTCTTACAATAAGGCAAAGGAATTTGCTGTGTGGATTGTAGTCCATTTATCACTCCTAAAAATAAGATGTGGCAAAGTTGAAAGACTTCCTTTGCTTTCTTTTTTCAGACATCACAGGGCTTCTTCATTTTTTTATTTCATAAATTTGCCCATTTGAATTATATAAAGGACTTTATGCTAATTTTTTTTGTCTTTTTGTTTGTTTGTTAATAATGTGATTGAAAATTGTTACTGTTAATGTAAAATAGGTTTTCAGCTACCGGTTTTCATGAAGAATTTTGAACAGATAACCTCAGGGGTGTCCAAACCTGAAACCAAATAAGAATTGCAGTTTCACTAGTTACTTAAAAACAAACACATACAACCAAAACCCAGATCAAAGCAAGTACAAAAACCCTTGAGTTTGAGACTGCTTCAGGAAAAGGACTGCATATGCAAGATGCAGGCACTGTGATAGAACTATGCTTTCTTCTCGCTGTAATCTTTGTGCTTCCATCTTAACTCCTTTGCCCCATTGCTTTCTTTTCTTTTCACCACATGATTCTATTCCTTGTCACCTTTTCCTGTTTCCTATCCTTACTATTTTTCAGACATGTTCTCTTCCTCTCCCTAATGTGTCTATAGCCACCTCTTTCCAAATCACAGGAGTTGGCTTCTTATGAAGGACACCAGGCCACCAGCTGACTCCTGGCAGGCAGGCAGACACTGCTTTTGTTTTGACTGAATGACAATAAAAGTTCATAAAAGTGATCACATTATTTTAGTTACAATGATGAAGATGAGCTTTTAAAAGTAATACTTAATGCTGTGAGTCTTTTAAGAATTAAAGCTGCTGGATTTGCTGAGGGTTTTTTCTTCACAGTCACCTGTTTCATCACTTTTCCTGATAAATTCTGAACTTGCTTACAGTGACTTTTGTTAGCTGATAGCTAGCATCCATTCAATAAAATTGACTGGAGAGTAGTGTTTTGTTTCAAAGATGTAGTAATTTTGTCGAACTTCTGTGAAAATGGATGGCTAGTTAAAAGAGATGATTCCAAATGTGTATTTTCACTGAGGTAAGATTCCCCAAAGAAGAAAAAAACAACTGTTTTACAGTTGTTTTACAGTCTCTTACAACAGGGGGTTGTAAGAGACCTAGCTCCAAGGAAGAGCTTCAAACCTCTATTTCTCTATTACAGAAAATCAAGCTGGATTATAGAATCACAGTTTAAGTTTATTAAACATAAAACGTTAACTTACTGTTGTAAATGATTATGAAAACGTTTACATAACTTGTTCAATGCTGAAGTCAAAACTTCTTGTCACTGAATTTGGGGGTTTTTTGCACTACTAATATGACTTGTTTTAAATGGGCAAGCTGGCAATTTGGAGTGTCATTTTGTTCTTGTAATGAGAGAAAATGGTTGTTGGTTATCCATCTGACTAATTTATACCATTTTTAATTTAAGGGGGCTTTTTTCAGTATAGTATTCTGTTGTGTCTCTTAATTCTTCAAGGTAACAAATCTTCAAGTGTTTCAATTCCAGATTGAAATCTTTGTTTATGGAGATGTGCACTTCTTTGAGATTATAAAATAGAAAATGCCTAATATTTTTTCAGGAGAGGAGAAGAAAATAGAAGAATTATTTTAAGTTTTTCAGTGATGCTAAACATAGCATTGGATGAAACATTTACATGTTTTTCATGTGTTTTCTCAGAAGCGCGATCGATTACAAGATGAAGAAGAAAGAAAGAGCTCCTGGGTTAGTCAGGAGCGACAGAAAACTCTGGACAGACTTCGCACGTTTAAACAGGTAATGGAAGTAGAGTTGCTCTTTTCCACCAGTTTCTTTTGCAAAATAAATTTTCACTCATTCCAAGACTGTTTTATGCTGTTAGCAGCTGTTTTCTTTCATTGTACAGTGTACTGTTCCTTGGAAAAGTTAGAACAAAACATGGCCTTGGTGGTAACACATGTTAGGCTTTGGCTGTTACGTGGACAGTGCTGTAATAAGCTTCTGTTCGGTCTTACATCTACACCTTGTGACAAGACACTTAGCAAACGTTCCTAAAAGAAGTGTAATCTAAAAGGTATTTCTCACAAAGAGCATTGCTATCTGACATTTCCTGGCTACCACTGATTGCTGGAACACTTGCCAATATCTGCCCCTTGCCATTACGGTTTAAGTATCTGAAAATGGATAGAAGTTGGAATGAAGGTGAGAGAATAAGGAAAGGGGTGAAAATGCAGAAAAGAAGAGAATGTATTAATTGGTGAAGAGTTTTTCTGGTTATGCTGAATGTGTTAAAAATAGAAGCTTTCTTTATTAGAAAGCTCTCTTGCTTAGCAGTTCACTCTTCATATCCTTACTGTTTGGAAGGCTTCTGTATTGCATAGCTTCTGTAAACTAGAGCAAATACTTACTTTAACCAGCTACTGTTAATGAACTGAGTTAATGTATGAGCATATTTATGTTGTTAGGATCTCTATTGCTTTAGGCCTAACACAGTTACATAAAATGTATTAGACCTGTCTTTTAGAAGCAGTTTTAATTTTTGCATTAAAATAGCTATGGATGGAACTAATATGAAAAGACAAATAATGAAGCAGCAAATTTAAGAACTGAATTAAAAATCCTATGGGAAGTCTTCAAGTGTTTCATGTTTTCAAGAGGTACCTTTTTAAGGATGATGATTCACATCTAAGGTCAGTGTATTAAATCAGAGAGGACTTGGTTGCAGAGGGATCCACTGACCAGTTTTAGAGAAGGAAGCCCAAGAAGGAATCTTGAATTTTAGTTTTCAGAAAAAAAGAGTCTTAAAGGTACAGTCTGGTTCTTAGTGAAATCCTAATTATGTCCCATGTATATCCCTAACTGGTCTGATCCTATGCAAATTGTGGCTTAACCAAGAATTAAAATTAGGAAAATAGATCAATTTTGGCATAACAGTGAGGTTATATGTCCTTTGGTTTTACAACCAGAGCAAAATGAATGAAGGTAGCAGATGAATTCTACTTGCCAGGAAGTCGGACCCTAACAGCAAGTACTTAGTCTCTAGAATATTGCATTGCATGTACTTATCTAATTGTCAATAACTTACTCACTTTAGCGGTACCCTGGGCAAGTAATACTTAAGTCAACCAGACTACGGCTGGCTCATGCAAGAAGAAAATGTGCAGCCAGCTCAGAGTCCTGTGTTGACCAGCCTCAGTCTTTGCCAGCAACCATAGAAATCCAAGAGAAAAGTGAAGAGGTGGAATTGGAAAATGCAGTTCAGCCTTTGCAAGTGCAGGAATCCACAAGCTTAGAACAACTTCAAGATATCCCATCACCTTCCAGTGGTGTTACCTCTGGACTGCCTCATGTTAGTACTTCTCCACTCAGCAGTAATGAGCTTCAACCAGAGATTGTTACGGTAGTACCGCTTCCACCCCCTTTGCCTCCACCACCTCCACCTCCACCTTTGCCCTCCAAGGAAGATTCTACCAAATCCATGGAGAAGAGTGATGGCTTTGTTAAACGTCAGAGTGAGGAGAAGGGAGTTCAGCACTCTTCCGGTGTCCCACCAGCACACCTGTTTGACAGCAGTCAGCTAGTCAGTGCCAAGAAGAAGCTTAAGAAGACGGGTGAGCTAGAGGGTTTACAGAGGAGGAGAGGTAATGTTTTCACTTCTCTTTAATTGTAATGCATGTCAGTTCCTCTTCTGAATTGCTCTATAGAAAGGAGGATGCTGTGATTCATTTATAATTATTGTTGGAAAAGTTGTTAAATCCTTTTCAGATGATAAACATCAGCAACTCATATTTCCAGGACCTTTACAACAGCTTGCACTGTACCTGTTAAGCAGAAAACTTTGGTGAAACTGATTCTGTGACGCATCATGTTAGATTAGCTAGAAAATGGAGCTAAATGTGGCCTAAAAGAATCTGGTCCTATCTAGTTTACAACCAGCACTGTAAATATTACGTGCTTCACCTGAAGGTGCAGTGGTTTTTTAATAACTGAATTTTTTATCATTTACAACCTAGCAAAACAAATACTTGTCATGGGACAGAAGAAACCTTGAGAATACCGTCTTCAGGGTTTCTTCAGATTTTCATATGAAAATCCACAAACCCTCAAGTACCCTTGAGAGCTGAGTAATAATATATACATTTAATTACAATTGGAAATTAAACCTGTAGTCATTTGCTAGAGCACTTCTAAAAGTTGAAAGACCAAAATCTTATGGGGAAACTAGGAGAATGAATGGAACACAAGGCTAGGCTGGGAGATACATTACAATTTCTTGTTGCTGTGCTCCTTGCTTTTAAATGTTTATTGTTATGCCATATATAAAGTGCAGAGAATGGCAGCCATATTTGAACAAAATAATCCTGGTGTTTCATTGAAAAGTACTATATTGGATCAAAGTTTTTATTTGAAAATCAGAGAAGGGATTTTGAAAAGCACTCAGTTGAAATATTTTGCAGGAAGTCACTGAGAAAAAGTACCTTGAGGGGACCCTGATCACACTGTTGTAGTATGGCAGTAATAGATATTCTGTGGCTGTATTAAAAATTCTATCTGACTCAGTCACTTAGAACTACAGGAAGCATATCTGCATTGACCTGTTCCCTTATCCAGTTGAAAAATCAAAGTTAGAATTGTCATCAATTAGACAAAAACTACCAGAATTGTCCTTAAATAATTGAAAACCTTTGATGCTGTGAAGCAACTGCATAGTTAGAGAATTCTTAAGCTCATGAGTCTTGCAAGTCACAGGTACAGTGTCAGAAGTTCACTATCAATTTTGATGCTGCTGTGCTCTATTTTTCTTTTTTTGTAGTCTTGTTTACTTTTCTGATGCCCATTTTATCTTGCAGCTTTATGTAACACATGCATTGTGTGTGCAATTTGATATACATCATAAAGTAGAAAATCATACAGAAAAATCATACAGAAAATCATTCTACTTTATAAATCATGAAGTAGAAAATCAAATTATATCCTCCCTCATACATGCAAAACAAGGTTTGAAAATGTGCTCTACAATATACAAGAGAACTGGAGATGGATATTCATCTGTTGATTGATATGTGCTGCACATTGTACATGGTAGTGTATGCAAGCTATTTCAGGCTGGTGTACTTCCTAGTGTATTCACTGGGGTAGAGGTCTTACCTACTTGTAGCTCTTCCAAAAGCCTGATTTTTGTTTCTACAGAGAACTAGTTTCAAAGCGGCGATGAAGGAAGGATTAACTGTTACTTCTCTGTTTTCATTTATTACAAAGGAAGGGGATATTTATACGCTGTGACTAGGTGCTAGTGCATACGTGAATTAAGCAGGAAAATGCCTGCTGCTGCAGTTGACTACACTGCTGCTTCTTTCACTGCATGTAGTAATAGTTACAGAGTAGGTAAAATCAGCCACAAAATGCACGTGCTGAGGATGGACTGCACAGTCCATGTACTCATTACCTGAGTTTCAAAGTCAAGAAAGGTGATGTAGTAAACACCTTGTTTATTGTGTTAGAATCATTGCAGCTATTTTGATTTTCCTGCCTGCAAGCTGGAAAGCAATCTTGTTCAGAAAGTTTTATTACCTGCCTGATAGAAGGTTAAGTGGTTTCAGAAATTGTAATTGTCTGTTTAAGGCAGTTTTGATGTGGTACTGGGGAAGTTAAATTTGGAAGCTAAAATGGTAGCATAGCTGCCATTATACTTATAGGATGGGACTGTTACATTAATAGTGTGCGGCTACTTCTTGGTCTGTATGAAATATCAATGAAGACTGATAAAATTTAGTAAAAATAATATTGGAGTTCTTTTGATTCACTGCAGTGAGTTCCCCAATGGATGAAGTGCTGGCTTCCTTGAAATGTGGCAGCTTTCACTTAAGAAAAGTTGAGCAGAGAAGTCTCCCTCCTTTTCCCGATGAAGATGATAGCAACAACATCTTGGCACAAATCAGGAAAGGGGTGAAACTGAAGAAAGTGCAGAAAGATGTTTTAAGAGAATCCTTTACAATTCTGCCTGATACTGACCCTCTGACAAGGAGCATCCATGAAGCATTGCGACGAATTAAGGAAGCATCCCCTGAATCTGAGGATGAAGAGGAGAGTTTGCCTTGCACAGACTGGGAAAATTAACCTGTAATTAAATTTTTAAAAAATACTTCTTTAACACTTTCTGACATAGAACAATAGTGGCTAAGCATCAGGCTGTGTGTTCTAGGAGATTAGTATGAATGTGACTATACTGATGTCCAGTGTAGTAAAACTGTGAATTAGGTATCACTGACTTTTCTAAGAATTTAAGGTTTATAGTAGGGAAAACTTTTTTCGGCAACATCCTAGCCTTTTATAATTTGAATACTTTTGCTGAATATTGACAGCACTGCTCCTATAAAAAACTGGTTTATTTAGTAAATTTAAAGGGACTGTTTGCAGCTTACCAAAAAGCTTTAAAAAGCTTTTAAGTAACAAAGCAGCACAACTACTCTTGTAAAAAACACCTTGTACTTTTTTTCTAATTATGTTTGGCCTTGTAAAAATGTGCCATGTTTATCACTTCAAACTGAATACTTCCAAGTGATGGACGATTAGATTTGACTACTGAACACATTGAATTGTCACTAGTTACCAGGTGTGACTGACTATTTGAAAGTTTGGGTTGTCTGCAAACTGACTGAATTGAATTTCCAGACTATAAATAGTAAATACACAAACATAATTTACACTTCTGCTACTCATACGAATACCATGGACTTGCATTATGTTAAGCTACAGTGCCTGAAAGTACTGGTACTAGACTTTGGCAGATGAAGTTAATGATTTTGGAGCAAACCAAAAATTGTCAAGAGATGAGTTTCTTGTTGAAACTCAAAGTGAAAATAATTTTGCTTGAATGTAACTTTTTTCTATTACTTGCATACTGAAAACTCCCATTGCCACAGCCCCTTCAGAAATCAAATGGCAGCTATACGAAAAGGCAGGCCTTGGAATCGACTTTCTCAGTCCAATTTTTCTTTTTTAATTTCCTAGATAACAGTGCAAATTTAAACTTTGTGGTTTCACTGTATTTTAGTAAATCATAACTTACTCTTTGGGATCTTGTTTGCATTTTTTAGCAATAATACTCTTTAATACTGGGGGTCATTTTAAAAAAAGAAAAGGAAAAAAACCACGGAGGAATTTATCCAAGAGTGACTTTGAAATTTTGTAATTCTAGTTGGTGGACCTTCTAAACATTGGAACTGTGTCCTCTTAGAAGTCTTAATGTGTACATTACCATACAGTATAAATACGTGTTTTCCTCTGACATCCTTTACAGTCCAGTAGAATCAGTTTTGAGTGCAGGTTGAAAGTCACTGCCATGCAGTGCATTGTAGTGCACTGGTTGTTGTCTCCGTTTTACCAGTCTAAAGTTAGGGCATCTCTCCCTTCTAAGGCTGCGCACTGGTCCAGTGCTGATGTCCTTTGAAATCGCATGGATCCAAAGCAGGATGCAGTGCCAGAATTCTGAGTGTGTGCTCACTCACCTGTGACCTGCACTCTCTTACCAGTATCATATTTTATTAGAAAGTAAAGCTGTTCTCATGAGATGAGACTGTACAGATAGTACAGATCTGATTGAAAAATGATTGTGCAAAGTACAAAATAGCTAACAGCTCGGAAAGGAAAAAGCTGGCCTTTGCCCTTGTGAAATCTGCTTGCTTGAAGAGATAGACTGGTTACCCAGAATTTATTATGCAAGTAAAAACTAATGAAAGTCTCTTCCAGAAATTGCAGAGTAGATTTTTTCCTATAAAGTTACCCATTTAAATATCATGCTTTAATATTGACCTACGAATTTTTAACTGTAAATTGTATAGAGATTTTAGGTTGAAAACAGTTTAATGAAAGTACACTCGCTCACACCTTGCCAGACTATCATTGATACACACACATCCTTGTAGACTAAATGTAATGCAATTAGTTGCCTTAGGAGTGAAGGCTAAATCTGATATCATGATGTATGTTTTATCAGATACCAAAAAGTCTCTTAATTTATGTGTGAGGAGTATTAAAAATGCCCATTGAAGTGGTTTCACTAGTTACTGAAGTATGAAGACAAACTAGTGGTAACTAATTACTCTATGAGATCTAGTCATCTCTTGTATTGCCTGTTTTATGAGTTAACTTCTACATATGTAGAAAGTTAAAGCTAACTTTAAAAAAGGCATGGCTAACTTTTTAAAGAGCAGTTCCTTCCTTATGGACATACAAAAATGTGTAGGCATTCTGTGTATTGGAAGTACAGTGGAACAAGCAGTATAAAGATACAGTAGCTTCTGTATAAAAAAATCAGATTACTGGTTATCAGAGGTAGCCCAAGTCTATGTTTGTGTGTGTGTGTATGTACATGATAGTACACATAAATCACTATAGTGATTTATATATATTAGGAGTGCTAAAAGTAACACAAAACCTAGGTTCTCAAGAGTGATTTACAAAATAATGGATGAGAAGCAACTCTTCTTCTCCATAGCCTTCTAATCCACTATTTTGGGCCTCTTCAAACTGTAATCTGTGTTTACTGCCAGTAATACCAGAAGGCAAAAAAAGACCATGTCATACTCTGTATGTCCTGGTTCCAGAGTTAATATGTCATTACCCTGGGAGCAAAGAGAATCAAGGCTTTTGAAGATGAAGCTCAGTATTGCATGTTGAAATGCCTAATATGTTGATCAGAGAGTACTTGAACAGCTGTTTAGCTTTTCAGATGTTCCTTTTTTTTTGTTCCCCACACAGGTGATTCACAGTCACTGACCCGAGAAAAGAAACTCCAGTTGAAGATTACTTTTCCTCTTCATTTCTGAAAATTCAGAGCCAGCAGTTATGACCATCAATTCCACAGGAGACTTTCTTTGGCAAAGAGTCTTTCTTTGGCAAATTGTTCAGTATATGGAAAAAATGGCCTGAAATTTAATCTTCAGGTCACTTTTTTTTTTTCTTCTTTAATTTGTTCCAAAAAATTCTGGTTTGGGCAGAAAGCTACACAGTTTAGATCTACATTTTATATAATCAAGGACGCCCAATTCTTAAGCACTTTTTTTGTATTTGCATTAGTAATGTGTGGCCAGTTAATTAAGGGGATAATTTTGAATTGAGAGAGTACTTGCTTTTAGAGTAACTTTGGGATTTGGCTGAGACATCAAACGAGCTATAAAAACTCCCCTTCACTGCATTGAATATATCATCTGCTTGAAAATCCAATTAAATAGCTCCTTGCAGAGAAGCTTGCTATGTAGCAGCGTGATGTTCCAGAATGAGAGAATTCCCAGTTGCACTACAGTAGCTGAAATTCAGTAACGTGCAACTAAGACTTTTTTCTTCTTAGCTTGAAGAAGTGTATGTCAGTATGAAAAATAGCAAGTGACCACGGCACAATGAAATGTAAAAATTGAATTCAGTACATACTCAACAAAGTGTTTGTTTCCAACATGGTACATTTAGCAAGACATACTGCAGCATCTTTTTAGGAGGTCATTTGTAGTCTTACACCTTTCTAAAGAAGACATTGTCATGCTTTTTTAAAATACTATTTAGCTTTGCTGAATCAAGTAGTTGTACTTTTATCATTTGTTATAAGAAGCAATATTTTGTAATTTCATACTTAAAATTATTTTTCTCTTTTGGTTTAAATGGCTTTTGATTAAGCAGCCTTCTTTAAAGAATATCAGTGTTCACTGATAATTCAGTTGTGAAAAATCATGCTTCTCTTGCTGTTTTTTATTATTCCCTTCAGTGGCTGCAAAAAATGTTTTCATTTCATACCAAAAACCTACTGGCTGAAAAAAAGTTCCCTTTTGATTCTGACTGCTTTTTTTAAATGGAGAGTTACAACTTCCTCTGCATTAAATACTTGTAAGTAATCCTAAGCCTCAATGGCTGCAGGTAGCTACTCTTGCAGTACCGCAGTACTAAGAGGTATGTCGGTACAGAGATTCAAGTAGCCTTTTACCATCTAGAAACTCCATGTGATATGAAAGTCAGCCCACTACAATTCTAAAATAAAAATAAATTTTCATTAGCATTTTATTTTTACTAGCAGGGCATACACTGTGTTTGAGAAATACACAGTCCCTGTTCTCTGTGTAGCGTGTTCCTTTCACTGTTTCTCTCGTGATAGAGGAGCACAG
>VZTU01027114.1:0-27331 GCA_013400835.1 Zapornia atra | reverse complement strand
CTTGCACAAGTCCAGGTAAATGAATACAGTTTAATGCATTGTACTTAAATTGTATCGTTATTCATCCTGTTATTTTTTGAGGCAGTGTGTTTCAGTCACTGCACAATGGCAGGTAGTTCTAGGGGTGCTTCATAGTTTGGAAGTGAGCAAGCATCACTGGTGAAATTGCCAAATTCCTTTGTGAGCAGTAGTGCACTAGCTTTGCCAGAGGAGATACCTTCCAGCTGTATGCTGACTGCAAAGTAGCAAGAAATGACAACCATCACTGTATCAGAGTAAGTCCTGGAAGTGATAGAAGGGTGACCTCCACAAAAGGAATGAGGAGGGAGGATTGCCTCACCTTCTTAGGCATAGAGCTATGGTATTTCTTTGAGACCTGCAGATTTCTTCCAGGCTGTCTATGATACTGCAATGCCAAACCACTAGCAACTCATTACATTTCTACCAACAAAGCCTGGCTCTGGAAACTCAGTGCATTAGTAGCCAGCATTAACTTATTATCCGAAAAATATTTGTAGCAGGTGTGTGCCAGACACATTTCCAATCTCATTAAGAAGTTAGAAAACAAGGCAGACAAAAGGTGGACTTCAGCTGCCATCCAACAAAGTACATATATGCATGCATACTTTCAAATGTGAAATATCTCAATGCTTTTGAAGCACAAACACACGTCCTTCGTATTAGCATTTAAATTACCACTTGTCTTGCAGTTGATGTTTTTCATCGCAAGTGCTGTAAAGACGTTAGATGATCTGCCCTAAAATCTTCTGTCTCGGAAAGATCCTGAGTAGACAGTAAGCTCCATAACTTTAGCCACGTGAAGGCTGGCAGTATGCACATCTACATTGCCTGTCTCTGGAAGCAAGGCTGGAGAGGGCCACAGGCAGAGTACAGCCCTGCTGGGACACAGCCAGCACAAAGTTTACGTGCCAAGTGTCACCTGTGTGCAGAGGGGGAAATGTAAAGCTTGATCTACTCTGATAATCACTCACACGGGAGCTGCTTCATGACTTCTACCGACGGCGGCGGTTCTGAGCCTGGCTTACAAAACTAAAAGCCCAAAGTTAAGCCCCACATGAATAACCATCAAAACAAGTACCCAAAGTACTGTGCAGACCTTGGTGTCACTGCTTGCTCTGGAAACCTGCAATGAACAAGCGTGCAGGCTTATGAAACAGAAGGTGTTCATTACTAGCCTCTAACATGCCACTGGAGAGCTTCACAGTCTGCTGCTAGCAAGTGGGTTACCTTTGGTACATTTTTAAGAGATAATGTGTGCATTGGTTTTCTTGTTCTTTCCTTTCTTTGGGGTACTATGTACTGAAAACATTTTTAAAAGAAATTTTACTTTTGATCTCACAGGTCTCCTCCAAAACACGTATCCTCTGAGGAAGGCCTCTGCAGTGCTCCTGAAGACTGCCGACTGCCTCTCCAGTCACCATGTTATAGTTGCTTGAACTGTCTTTAATCTGAACAGAGTCCTGGAGTACTTGGACTAGTAAAAATCCACTGTCACAGTAAGCACTAAATATTTTAAAATAAGGCTCTCTTCACTAAATAATAGTTTTGAACTTCTTATATTCTTCACAGTTATTTTCTTTCAAACCCTTGCTCCTCACAAAGCTGGAACATCTCCTCTTATCTCAAGAAAACTCATAAGGAAAAACATAAACCAAGATCTTCTAGGCACATGGAGAAGCATCGGATTCATTCCTATGCACTAATTTTTAATCCCTGTCACTGGCTATATTACTTAACAATTTTCTAGCAGAAATCCCCCCTTACTTTGATTAGTAGTTCCACTTTAAAATCAATGACACATCCTTTGGGAAGGAAACAATTTCTGAGAATAAATGAAGGCCCAGCTTTCTGGATCTTGGAAATAGCACTAAGATCTGTTAAAATGTAAACCAGCTGTTTAAGGAGCTCCTCAGAGGCTTCTAAAAGACCGAAAAGATTTGACAATTGATATTCAAGAAAAAGTGTTTAGTTTAAAAAATAAGTAACATTAACAAGACTTTGATGTCTTATTATCTAAAATTAGGCATGTCTTAGCTCACCAATTTCCTCTGGTTTTCATTTTGTGCAATTAACCTGCAGGAAACATACCCAGTGTGTTAGCCAAACAGCTAACAGGACAACAAGGAACAGATTGACATCACACAAATCACAAACAATGCGATTTCTTAAGAGGCCTTGTAAAGGGCAAGAAGTACCTTTTGTTCTATTCATCCAAATGCATTTGTGCAAGAGCTCTCTGGGTTATGCTAGTAACCTGAAGCTGCCCTTCCAAATCAGTGAGCTTCTGGGTTTTAATCACTTCAAGTAAATGAGCTATTCTAGTTACTGACAGGGAAACAGTTGCCAATCATAGTAGAGAAGAAAGCAGACCCACTGCAGGGCATGAAATTAAATTTTCCAGGTAGTAGCCAGTAATTGATACCACAACGTGACCTGTGCCTAAAACAGCCAATTTAGAGCCGCGCAGAACAGCAATGAGGGCAGGACACAGCCTGTGACCACCAGCAGGCTTGCTCAGCATAGAAACAACTCTGACAGGACTCTCCACCTGCACCGGCAGGTAGCTCTGTGGCTTTGTACTCTGCATGAAGTGAGACTCACCTGATGCAGACAGCACCCCAAGGATATTTTTATACAGATTAGTTTTGTTTTGTTTATAACATGGCAAAAAAAGTATAGCAGTTTTGCGTATAAATGATAAGGAACTGAAATTTTTCCTTGATACTTTATGTGCCATTAGGCAATGGTAATTTTTTCCCCAAAAATTATATCTCAAAAATAAATGAAGAACTTGTCTAAGCAATGCTTACTGTCCCCCCTTCAGAAATCACCCATAGGTGCTTACAGGAGGACTCTATACATCCCTTTTAACTTGCCAAAGTCTCTGGGTCTTACTGACTCAGTAACAAGTGAAGCTGGTGATTTCCTGTGTGAGACCCACAGGCAGCCTCAAGCCATACCCACAAACTAAGGCACCAGAGTAAGGCACACAGCAGGCCCAGCCATCCCAGGCAAGAGAAACATTCATTGATGGAAGGGTATTTATCTCAGCTGCAGGGTCTGGAGGTGCCCTTTTCACATTTTCTATTGCCCAAAGATAGAATTGAGAGGCACCAGACTTCTGAAATTGGTACCCAAGTTAAATGACCAAAGCAAATGAGATCTTGGTCTACCCACTGAAGCAAACAAAACCTTTTTCCAAGAAATTCATACAAGGATCTAAACAGTAATCTGCTATCAACGAAATTAAGAGCTTGACAACATGCTGTCCAGATCAGGCTACAGAACTGAAAGCAAACCTAAAGGAGTCTTTGCAAAGCATCTTTCACACCTTACAAAATACAACAGCTGCTTAAAAATTAATCCTCATGTCTACATTATTGAGGAACTTCCTACAGCTTTTCTCCAGCACATTTTTCTACTTTAAATTAATAGGACTACATGTGTGCTTAAAAACAGGCAGGATTCACCAAAGCAGTGCCTGGAACAAGTCCAGTATCACTGGGGCTTCTTCACACAGCACTGTTTATAGAACTGAGCATTAAACCCACTGTGGTGGTTTAGCCCTGGCTGGAGGCCAGATGCCCACCAAAACCAGTCTTTTACTCCCCTTTCCAGGTGGACAGGGGAGAAAAGATATATTAAGAGGCTTAGGAGTCAAGATAAGGACAAGGAGAGATCATTTTATCAGCGACGATATGGGCGAAACAGACTCAACACAGTGCAGGAAAGAACTATTCTAATTTATTACACTACACTAGAAAGAACAGTGAAGAACTGGAGTCAGGAGTGCAATCAAATCTTAAAACAAATGCAACCAGATCTTAAAAACACGTTCCCCCCACCACTCCCTTCTTAGCAGACTTTAATCAGAATCTTGCTCCCTTCTTCCCCCCAGCTCGCAGTACAGGGGGGGCAGGGACTGGGGAACGATGGGGTTCTCAGTAGCACCTTCCCCCCACCCCTCCATTCTAAGCAGAATTCCCTTTAGCCATGATTTTACTCCCTTCTTCCCCCCCTGCTCGCAGTACAGGGGGGGGCAGGGACTAGGAAATAATAATGGGGTTCTCGGTTACTTCATGAGCTGTTTTCCTTTCCCAGATCTTAAAACACCTCTACCTCCCCACCCCGCTCCCTCCTTAGCAGACTTCAATCTAGTCATGATTTCACTCCCTTCCTCCCCCCGATCACAGCACAGGGGGGCAGGGACTGGGAGACGGGGGCTTCGGTCAGTTCCTTGCAAGTTGGTTTCCTTCTCGGCCGGGGGGGGGAAATCCATTCCACACACCCTCCCCCTGCTGCGCCATGAGAGGCCCCGGTACTAGAGACAAGTCCTCCAGGAACTTTCTCCGTGTGTCTCATCAGCTGCTCCGCCTGGATCCCTGCTGTGGCGGGCAGCAATAAATCACAATGTCTCTCAGTCCAAGTCCTCCCACGGGGCACACCAGCCTCCCCCAGCAAACCTGTACCAGTGCAATTCTCTCTCTCTCTCTCACTCATCTCTGTAGGTTCCAAGTGCTGGCAGGGGCTTGCTTCAGCGTAAGGGTCACAGTGTCTTCTTTATGTCTCCACCTGCTCCATCCAGTGTGGAGCCCCTCCACAGGCTGCAGGTGGGATCTCGGCCTTTACAATGGGGTTTCTCCACGGGCTGCAGGGGCATCTTTCTCTCCAGCACCTGGGGCACCTACTCCCCCTCCCGGCCTTGGTGTCTGTACAGCTTGTTACATCTTTTCACTCCCTTCTCCGGTGGCAAAATGCAGATGCTTCCGGGTTGTTTTCTCCTATAGGTGATTCTCAGAGGCGCTGTGACTATCTCTCACTGGCTTGGCCCTGGTCAACAATGATTCTGGCCTTGGATTGTTTACATTTTGGAGCTCCAGAGAATTCCAGCAGCTCCTCACAGCAGCCATTTTCTGCCCCCCCTGTTCTTTTCCAGCACCCAACCTCGCAAAACCACGACACCCACTCCTGACATTTTTACTACTCTGTTGCAGGAACAGCAATGCATTCTCTTGGGCTGCTGGAGTTTGAAGCTGTGTGCTGAATACAAAACTAATAGACCCAAGAAATGATGAAAATGCCATCAGCTGGGAGAAATTAGATACGTATCATTTAGAAATGCTTCTCCAACCCCAGTTGTTTCCCAGATTATTTCTTCTTACAAATATGCATCCATAATCAGACACAAAATTTAAGCTATTTGATTAGAAATGCCTCCTGAGTTTGGGCTTATTAGAATACAAAACCAAGTGCAGAAGCAGGAAGTGATTTTTAAAAAAAGATCCCCACACAATTAGATTTAGCTCTCTCAGCCATATCATTTTATGATTTCAGAAAAGTGGAAAGTCACAGCTTCCCATTCAATTTAGATTGCAATCAGATTCTAATTCAGATTTCAATTAATATTCTAATTTTTTTGGGGGGGTGGGGAATGCTACAATAGCAAAGAGAAAAATGAGCAGCAGAGACTCTCCATTCAGAATGAAAGGAAGGTCAAGGCTCAGAAACACAGGCATGAGTAGAAAGCCCATGCTGTTCATCATGGCCCCTGCATACAAGTGACGACAACCAAGCAAGAGGTGTCTTTTCCTCTTTTGCTTGGATTATCACAAAAAATAATTTCCCAACTCTCTCTCTTCTTGCCTTCCTGCAAATGAGACCAATAGCTGTCATAAACTTCTTCAACATGCTGGTAACACCAACAAAGGAAAGATGACACTTTGCTGTCCTGCTGTCATAGCTAGACCTCACCTGCTGTCACTGAATTATGTTACACTGGCAGTGAGGGCTCTGGTGTCTCTGAACCACACAAAAAAATATTGAATTTTCCTGCTGCAGGGAAAAGGGTGAAATGACTCCCTGGCACAGGATACGTGTGTCATGTTCCCTTCCACCCCTGCACCCACCCACATGTACACATACACACAGACAGAGCCCTTGTTTCCTTCCTGGCACTGAGTGAATCCTCTTCTGGCACATTTCCTCTGCCTGTAGTGATGCATGTTCCCCTGCTGTGGCAGTCCCCAGTACCTCCCCTGCACCCCTCTCCTTGCAGCCTCTCATTGAAGTGTCTTATGCACCCCCTATTCTGGCTCAAAAGACCCTGCAAGGTACCTCAGCTAAATAGCTAAATCCACAGACAAATGGCTACTGACAGCCATCAGCATGTATATTCAAGCAGGCATCTGCTTCTGTTTGGCTTTCAGGTTGGCTGTAGTCTTCTGCTCGTTCAGGAACTTCCGGCAGACTGTGAAAGCCAACCCATAGTTGCAATGGAAAATCAGAGCACTGAGCGACTATGTATAAAGAAATAAACATTGTTCCCTGTTTTTTAACAGTCAGAGGGTCATAATGAGTTTTCTGTGAAGCAACATGATGATAGGACACACCAGGGCTGCAAGGGGTGTGAAGAAGCTGCTTGAAATCGTAACATGGAAAACACCCAATACACTACACAAAGCTGGGAAATAAAGCATAGGATAGCTTTCAACTGCGCACCTAATCTTGTTTGTGTGTGGTCCTGAAACAAAAAAAACTTTGGACATGCTATCTTGCCGTGAGTATCGCTGCTCAGTGTAGGTGAGGTTAAAACACCCCCGCGCAGAGGAGATACCAAGGCTTGGCTTGCCAAGGCACTGAAAGCCAGTGGTTTCCGGCAGGGAGGCAGAGGCGAGATGATGTGGGACCAGTGCCACACTTTGTCCAGGAGCATGGGCAGATGCCTGCATCAGAAGTAGAGATGCTAAGCTCTTGCTTCATCGCAGTTCAGATGACCAAGACTGTTAGAGCAGCAATGGCCTAAAGTGATAAAGGCTTCCAAAAGTGAAGCTTGTTACCTGAAATCGACTGACACAGCTCATGAGCACCACCCCAGCATAGCCAAGCATGCATCATGCCATGATGCTATGTGTTCCTGCAGCACTTTCCCTGACTGCTCAGGCTTCCGTTTCACAGTGTGGTTGTACCCTACGCCTGGCACATCAAAATCCATGTTCACGTTTTTTCCTTTCCATTTCAGAGCCACTTGCTATTGAAGAAAAAGGGAGATGCAAGCACTCTACTCTTTGGAGATGTTTGATTATGGGGCCCAATGACTGGGAACATGCTTTCTGCCTTCATCTCCTCTTGCCAGCACTCCTCTCGCTCCCTTGCTCACTTGTCTTTTTGTCAAGCCATGAAATTTCAGTGTTAATCCCTATGAGGGGTAAGAACAGACAATCTGTCTCCTGAATTTACTCATCATCATCTAGATAACTGCCTCATGACAAGAAACTCAGCAGGCATACTATTTCTGTCCTAATGAAATCCTCTTTCAGTTCAGTTAAAGGCAGCCTTTGGTAGCCCTCACCTTTTCAAGGTGCCTTGTAGTGGAGATTGGCAGCTAGCCCAGGGCAAAAGAGCTCCACATATAGACAGGGTAAAACCTTGTCAAACCAGCACAATGAGAAGTTCAGTGGCCAATCAATAAGACAGCCATCAAAAGTAACATTAAGGGTGTCTTCTAGGGCACATAATTAATTTTATGATAACATCTATGAACTAATAGTTGAGTGTTGTTGGAATATATCATTGCCCTCAGAGCTTTTGGTGAAAGCAGTTATCTAGCCTTGTGACGGTTACTGTTCTGCCTACATTGAAATTTGAGGGAAATAAAGTGTAAAACCACTAGATTTTCTTTATAAGCAACAAGACAGGCTGTGTGTGTCACAGACCAATGCTTACATTTGTGTAGCCATGAGAAGCTTGGTGTTGATTTTTTAAGACCTGCCTCCCTAATCACTTGTCCATGGCACCCAGTAGCAGTTACAAGCTCTATTCTTAGCTAGGAGTTACTTTTGGTTTTTAGTTGCTGTGTAAGAAAGGGTGATATTTTTTAAATGTAAGAAATAGGCTTAATTTATCTAGTAATTATGGCTGAAATTAATATCTTATGTGAAATGCAATTAATGCCTGTCTGTTACTATTTATTTATATGTGTAAATACATATAAAACCATGCCTGTTAATACCCATGTAATATTTTGTGAAAAGAAATTACTCTTTTAACCTCAAACAATGTTCTGATCCACACCAGTCAGCAAAAGTTTAATTTGGACAAAATCCAGATGCAGTTCTGAACTACACAGCTGTCACAGTTTTCTTCCACAAGCAAATCCAAAATATCAGGTTTTAAATTCTCTTTCCATACAGTTTCTTCCCACAACAATATGCCTGGATCGGGGTCAGAAATTCCTGGGTTTATGGCTTCAGTTTAATCTTTATGTCTCTCCTTTAGATACAGACCAAAATAGAAGAAAGTTTAAGAAGCATTCTGCTTCTTGTTCATGATGGCACAGTTCTCACAAATTCAACAAATTCCCCAGTATTTTTATTGGGATGCAATCTGACGGCACAGATTTTAAAATTTTGACAGGACTAGGCCCCAGTTTGAATTCAGATCTGAGCTCTAAGCTATACCAGCCTTGTGCAAAGTCTCATTCAAATGCTGCCTAATGTTGAAGAGGAACAGGTATGTTCTGCATTTTGGAAGAGTACTACATCCTACCTCAGAGACTTTTATTGTGATATTTACTAATCCTCTAATTTCACTCTCCAGCCATCTATTTCAGCCATTTCAGAATACCCTCTGAACCTGCTTTGCTATGAAACCTCAGGCAGGCATTTACTCATTGTAATGACAACATAATTGACTTCATAGATTGCTGATTCGTAGATTTTTCTTGTATCTTATTGATGATGGGAAGTGGCAGATTTTATTAATTATATGTTTGCACTTTGCTGTACTTCTTAATAATCTTTTTACGTGATGGTGGACAATATGTGACACAAGGTATGATATTTTAGTTGAGGTTTTCTGATCAGAAAAGACTCAGTTCTGACCTGAAACACACAAAAAAATGGAAATAACAAAGTAGCGAAAAAAAATTTGCACTCTTAGAAAACATTTTCTAATTAAAAAAAAAAAAGCCCCTATCTGTATTTACCAGGATTATATTTCGTAGCTTGTGTCTAACTTGAAATAGAAAGGGGGGATACATAGACAGTGCATAGTCTTGAATTCCTAGAATACTTCAGGGCACCATCTCTATCATTTCTATTGTTTATCTGCTGAGAGTCTTGAAAGCAGCCTTTTTACAAAGAACCACTGTGCTGTCTTAATTACAAGTTTAGGAAAAAAAGGCCAAAGAAAATTTCTGGCAGCACCCACACTGACAGGAAATTCAAATGTCTTCAAGCACATAAGCCAGCGAAGCTGCTGGAACTGAACACATTTGGAGCAGGACTTTGTTTTGATGTGCATGAGATGAGCCTGCAACTGGAGGTGACTGTGTCAAACAGAATGAAAGAGAAAGAGCAAGAGGAGAAGGGTAAGGATTAATAGAGAATCAAAACATGCTTTTTTTAAATGTGTTTTCTGGGTATTTCCATGCCCAGCCTGGTGCCTCCCTGCTCCTCCTGCATCCCTGCAGAAGCTTTACCCTTGGGCAGGATGCCAGCCTGAAGCAGAGTAGCTGGGACTTGCCTGGCAGGAAATCATAATTTCCTGATGCCCTTTGGGCAGACGATGCCCACAGGGCTGGCGTAAATTCTCCTCCTTTCCAACATGTGCCAGCTACCTACAGAGACTGACATTGTAATTTTACTCCCTTTCCATGTTTCCTCTGTTTGACACATGGTGCACCATCTCTTCAAATTGTTAATCATCAGTACAAATTCCCTCTGGCTTCCTTTGAGTTGTTTTCAGAATGATCCTGTGCTTTTTGTCTTTTTTTTTTTTTTCATCTAGCTGTATATTTATTCTTCCTGATCTCATTTGTATTCGTGCACATACACACAGGCACATCAATTTTACAACCACTATTAGCATCAGCTTAAGGGGATCTCTGGCAGTCAGAAAAAACACAGCCCATTTTGATCTGCCAGGCTTAAATGAGTAGAATCTATTCAACTGAAAGTGGGGACAGCAAGATAACATAACAGATTGGGAACAAAACCTTTTACATATTGTTTTACATATTGTGTAAGCTAAGATTTTCAGGGACCAACACACTTGGAAAATTAAAATGTACAGAAATACAATTTGCCTTTCTGAGTGGAAGAGGGGACAAAAACAACCAACAAACCACAAAACCAGCTAACTTCCCCATCAGCAAGCTATTCGGGAATTTGACTCAGGTATACATTTCATTTTCTACAGCTATTGTCTTCTTGACCTCTGTTCTGGGTGGGTTGTTCTTCACAGCTCAAATAGCAGTGAGGTTTTGTTTCCAAAACCAGAAATCTCTTTTCACTCCAAGAAATTTTCTATCTTGTCTACCACCAAGTATTTTCTTTCCTCACTAGTGAAGCAACTACATAGTTCTTTTCTTCCTGAAAGAGAACAACATCTGAAGGACTATTTGAGCTGAACGGGTAAACTTAGCTAGTGACTCACTGCAAAGTGAGGAAGGCTTTGCACAAGCAGGCTCCTCACACACCACTTGCCTGCACAAGAGCTGGCAGCAGTGACCTTCAACAAGCTCTCATCAGTTCTATGGAAGGGACACCACTACAATGACCCGTGGGCCATTCCTGATGCTGAACATCCAGTAAAGCTGACAGAGAGCAAGAAGGAGTGCACCCTGTAATGTAGCTCAGCTGACACATGCTGCCCCTTTACTACTAAGAAATCTGGAGGAATATTCAAGGACAGGGTGGCTTGCTTTGTGTCTTGTAGGTGAAGGGGTTGAAGGTGCCATTCTGTTTAGGAAACCGTTGAGCTTCTAGTAATGAAGGAGGTCTGCTAAAGTCAGCACTTTAAAATATTACTAGTACAACTGCAGAAAATGAGCCATTGATCCCTCTGCATACTCCATATGTGGACGTCACTGAAATGCTGTCACAGCAGTCATAACATCGGGATCCAGAAAATCATGACTACAAATCACTGCACAACCAGATCCTAGCAGGCCAGGAAAAAATAACAGTGAATTGTGAGTACTCTGAATGCACAAATCAGTTCCTTGTATTGTGGGGTGCAAATACTACTCTTGACTGGGCTGAAACAAATGAGCTTGCATTTCTGTAACGAAGAAATACAACTCTTGACCTTTTTTGTTTCTTGGAGCCAAATGTTATTCTGCTGCCTTTTGCTACTTGCCCCTGTGAGATCTTTTCTTCAGACTTGAGAGTTTGGGCCTGGCCCTGTTGGGACAAGGATAAATGTAAAATTAAAGTAAGAACAGGCTCCTTTACCTCAGTTGCCCCTTTCTACCCTAAATTGCCTCCACCCTGTCTCAGCCTTCCCTGGAGGAGCAATCAACCTTCAGCATTGCCAGTGACTGGCAGTCCTTGCTATTCCCCAGCTCCCATGCCTTCTTTCCCACCTTCTGCTAATGGCTGTCTTTCCCAAGCTCTTCAAAAGCAGAATAATACATGCTTTGCAATTTGGTTTGTATATGTATTTAATTAAATTTTCCTGTTCTGCTGAACTAATCTCACAGTTTCTGCACTCTGCAGATTAGTTTGCTGTTCATTTCCACAGCTGTCTGATGAGACAGGCTCTTTTTCAGGTCTGTGATACTCCTTTCATGGCTAATTTACTTTCCTCTGTAAGAATAGGAATTTCATGAATCTATTCACATTGCAAATCCTCTCCATCATGTTCTTATGGATTTCCAAACTTTCAAGAAATGAAATTGTCCCTCTCACTCAATTTCATAGATGTTACAATTTGCTATAGTGTATTTTATGGTGTGCAGGAATATCTGTGGCAATAGGTATTCTGTATGTATAGGACACACATAATTCCATAATGTTGCAGCATTAGCCAAAGAATGAGTCTGGGGGAAATGAGGACAGGAGTACATTCACCTATTTCTTGGATTACTCCTCACAGTTTATGAAACACTTGGTGTTCAGACCATAACTTAGGTGGGAGCAAATGGTCAGCTCTGCAGCCAATGAAAGCAGATGGAGATCAAGCAATTTCAGTCCTTTTACCCGTGTGCAGGAGCTGGGACTCTCTCACAAGTCAGAAACATGTAGCTTCCTCAGAAGGAGAAAAATCCTACTCTTAAGGTTACTCCATGCTGCATTTTCCAAAACAAACAAACAAAAAGGGGGCTTCCAGGTTCAGCATCCCTGACCTGGCATCGAGCATTGTCCAACAATATCACTGGTCAGGCAGGGAGTGAGACCAAGAGTTACACAGAAATCTAAACGGCCAGAGGCAGGAAAAAGTGATGATATTGTAAACCAACTTTAATGTAACAAGGAGATACACCCTCAGTTAGGCCCAGGGAAGCAGTTATACAAAGCAATTTGTCTGCTGTAGTAAGCACTGATGATTTAGCTCAACTACACCCAGGATCCAGTGTTTGTGGCTGCTCCATAGCACAAGGCAGAGATATAGCTCAGGTTTTGCCACCCCTTCTGAAAATTGTCACAAATATCCCTTTCTTTTACCTCACATTTTGCCCATGTGTTTGTGAGTCAATGGGCAACTTCTTGAAAGTCAAGGCCTTTAGGCAAATTGATGTTTTTATATGGGACTGAGAAACCAGCAATTCACCAGGATAGGCTTTTGATACTGTCTCCCATGACATCCTGATAGCAAAGCTGAGAGAGTATGGGATAGATGAGTGGACAGTGAGGTAGGTTGAGAACTGTCTGTCAGACCGAGTTCAGAGGGTGGTGATCAGCGGAGCAGAGTCTGACTGGAGACCTGTTACTAGTGGTGTTCCCCAGGGACTGGTGTTGGGTCTGGTCTTGTTTAACATCTTCATCGACAACCTAGGTGAAGAAATAGCATCCACCCTCAGCAAGTGCCAATGATACAAAGCTGGGAGGGGTGGCTGACATGCAGGAACACTGCGCTGCCATTCAGCGAGACCTGGACAGGCTGGAGAGCTGGGCAGGGAGAAACAAGTGAGGTTCAACAAAAGCAAGTGTAGAGACTTGCATCTGGGAAGGAATGTATCAGTACAGGCTGGGGGATGACCTGTTGGAGAGGAGCTCTGCAGAGAAGGACCTGGGGGTCCTGGTAGATGACAGGCTGGCCATGAGCCAGCAGTGTGCACTGGAGGCTAAGAGAGCCAATGGGATCCTGCGGTGCATCAAAAGGAGTGTGGCCAGCAGGTTGAGGGAGATGATCCTCCCCTTCTACTTTGCCCTGGTCAGGCCCCACCTGGAGTACTGTGTCCAGTTCTGGGCTCCCTGGTATAAAAGAGACAGGGACCTCCTGGAGAGAGTCCAGAGGAGGGCTACGAAGATGATCAAGGGCCTGGAACATCTCCCCTATGAGGAAAGGCTGAGTGAGCTGGGACTGTTCAACCTAGAGAAAAGAAGACTATTAACGTCTATAAATATCTTAAGTATGGGATGCAGGGGGAAATGGCCAGCCCCTTTTCAGTGGTCTGTGGAGACAGGACAAGGGTCCTGCAAGTTAGAGTATAGGAAGTTCTGCACCAACATGGAGAAGAACTTTTACACAATGAGGGTGACAGAGCACTGGGACAGGCTGCCCAGGGGGGTGTGAAGTCTCCGTCTCTGGAGATATTCAAGACCTGTCCAGATGCCTACCTGTGTGACCTGTCCTAAGAAACCTGCTTTGGCAGGGGGGTTGGACTTGATGATCTCTTGAGGTCACTTCCAACCCCTACAATTCTGTGATTCTGTGATATGGAATTTCTTCTAGTATGTTTTACTGTCTGTAGAATACTTTATTCTAGCAAATGTGAAAGTTTGTTCACATTGCTGACTTTGGGCAGAACTGAGGAAAAGCCAAAAAGGAAAGAAATTGACTGACAGACCAGAGACCCAGGAAAGACATAGGATATGGGATCCTAAAGTACACTGTGATATGAGCTAAGATCTACATGCTTCTAAACAACCTTCTCCTCAATGAGTTCCCCTGGATCTCATACTCTCAGTTTATGGGGAAAAGATTTGGCACCAGTCCCTGAGATATTTTCCTTTTTATTCCTGCCACCTGTCCTAGCTGGGCTTTCATGGATAGCTTGGATTTCAAGAGGCTCAACTGGTACATACTGAAGAGGCAAACTGGTCACTGGTGGGAACTGAGGACCAAAGGCCTCCCTGACTCTTAGGTGTGCAGTATTGTAGAAGAGCAGTACCAACTTATTCAGTGTCCTAAGAGCTGCCTCAGATATCAGCAATGCAGGTCAAGACCTGCAGTCAACAGCCTTCTTACTGGCTCTCCAGCAAGGCAGAGCATCACTTATGAGGAACACCTGGGCAGTCCAAAACCAGAGGAGTGCATGTGGCTATAGAGACACAGCTTTCTGCTTGTATCCCCTCTGGCAGCACTCCGTGTAGGGACTGGATTTACAGTGAAGAAGTTGACATTGATTTAGCAGGATTTAATGGTATTTGTGTGTGCAAGTATTTCCCCTTCTTTGCTGCCCTGAAAGATCAAGCAGTAGAAACAGAAGTCCTTGGCGTGGCACCATTGGCCATAGCAAAGCTAGGAAAGCTGTCACAGGGCAGCAGGGCCAGGATAGAACCCAACACTTTCAACAGATGAGGGGACTGTAGTACCCTAGATAGGGGTTCCAGGAGTCCCTTCTACCTATTGGGTGAATGGCATCAGCCTGTCCATGTGGGCACCCATTCAAAGCACTGTGCTTACTTACCCCCTTGGCTCTGTGGGGTCTTACAGCTGAAGAAACGGCCTTTATGGAGCTTCAGGCTTCATTTCCATTCCCAGCCACAGGCACTCTCCCTCAACGGTTCTTATTTATGGGTTGAAGTGCTGCTGAAACCATAAACATTCAAGGGTCTGGTCACTTCGTTTGCCTGGGGTAAGAACAAGGTGACAGCTTTTGCAGGTCCATTCTGGCCATTTTCTTCTTGTCAGGGTGCAAATGCCAACTGAGGTCTGGCACCTTGTTCTATTGTGTGAAGACTGGATGGAGATTTCTCAATTAGCTTTAAATTAACTGCCTCTCGTCATTACAAGTTCCCTGAGGATGAGTGTGAGGGTGCTCTCAGAGAGGTCGTTAGGCAGCCTGCCTGTGTGTCCACTCTCTGGGCACCCAACAGACTGCCCCTGCCGTTTCTCATCCCCAGGTCTAAAACTTTAATTAGGAACCTCCTGCGTGTCTGGTCTTCACAAGCACCATCTGGCATGTTTCAGAAAATATGCTCTGTTTTCATTACTGGCAAATCCTAGCAAAGTCATTTATGTGTGTTAGAGGCAGGGACTGGAGGGGCAGAAGAAGGGGGTAAGAACTTCCAGAGCATTTCAGAGAGAAAGAATCTGAAGGGAAAATGAAACCTACATCCAGACTTGGGTTTGTACTTAGAATATTCATGAATAATAAGTTTTATGCAAACTTTTTCTTTGTCAGGACTTCTGCATAGGGACTGCAGCATGCGGAGCATGCTGGAGTATGACCATGTTTGTCACTTCCCAAGCCAGATCTGGAAAATATAGGGCTTCTTATTTATGGCTTTGCTTTTCAGTGCACATCAACATCAGGATTCAACACTTTGTCTCCTCAAAATTCACAGTCACACAAAGGATTTTGTTGCAAGCTAGGTTAGATGCAAATTCTTGAACTGATTCTGCTGCCATTTTGTAATATCCTGCACTCAGAAATGTCTGTAACTTTTCATATTAATAAACACATCTTCTCCTTCTATCACTCTTCTCAGTAGATTGCTATGCAATAAATATGTTCATAAATACGCAACTGTAGCTACTGAGACACAGGTCTGATTAACAAAACTGTGAATGAAGAACAGGCAGTGCACTGTCCAAAATCTGGAAAGCCTATCAGAAAGTGTTTGTCTACACCATCTGTCAGTCTAAGAGAGGGCAACGTTTTCCAAGGCATGTCTTGGAAGCACTACAGATCAGGAACCCCACAAACTATGATTTGTATTTGTAATGAGTCTTCCTCTAATAGTCTGCTGTTGAGATGAACTGCAATTGCTCCAGCCTTGCACACCAAAAAAAAACCACAGCAGTGGGACAAAAATATATCCTAACCAGAGCTGGGTGCTGGGAGGCCAGATTTATCCATGGCAAGCTTGGAGACAGTAAGCAACACAATGAAAGAAACCACTCAATAGATGTTTCTTCAGTGCTGCAAATACACGAGAAGAAAAATCTGTAATTTTAACAACTTGCTTCTCCTTCAACAAAAGAAGCATGAATCCAACTAGCAAGGTAAAGAAAATACGAAGAGGAGAAGTAAAGCTTAATGTGTCTGCACAGACCGTAATTTCAAGAGATAGATAAAGGGACAGCGCCTTAAAAAAATAAGTAGCACTTAGAAGGAATGGCGGCAAAATACAGATCCAGTTGGATTAGGTTTCTTACTGCAAGGAAGTGTTTTAATAGGTGTCCCTTCTTGAGGCTTATATTGGACAATTACCTCTGCATGGGTCTGGTGAAGATGGCTTTTGAGTACATCAGCTTTCAAGAAAAGTAGCACAAAAATACTATTAACTTGTAGCCATTTTGCATTGGGACCCGCAGTGCAAGTGAAGTATTCAGGCTAAACAATAAATGAGAACCAGTTTCCCTCAGTCTTCCTTCTGCCCTTGTGCTTAAGCCTGGGAATTGTTTGTTTTCTTTTTTTTTTCTGCTGGGGGAGTGTTGTTGCTTTGGTTTGTTTGTGGATTTTTTCTAAAATCAGCTGTAATGTTGCCATAGTGCTGTATTTTACATTGGAATTGGCTGCATTTTCAGGAAGAAATTATTGTATATAGTAAAGGACTGCAGAATCATTAGCTTAACGTATGCTAAGATATTACTAATGTTCAAGGTGGTTTGAATTTTCGATGCAAATACCAGCCAGTACTTATTCCATGGGAACTGTTGGTCTTAACCCTCAGGATTTAAATCCCCAGGTGATAAGAAATGCCATATAACCCTTAGCACTGAGGAAACTGAAACACACTAGACCATTATTGTTTGCAGTTGCACATGGAGAGGAAGGAGCTACTCTTTTCTCATCCTTAATTTAGTTTCCCGGTATCCCCTGGGGAGCTGCAGGGGGCCACCACAGGCGCAGATGAGAATGGTGATCAGGCCTTAGGTCTCCAAAATTCACCTTCAGCACCTACTCGCCGAAGCATTTGGAGAGAGGCTTTTCAGAAGCTCCCGCTGAGAGTGATTGGGAGCTGGTGGGTGCCTGCTCACTCTGTTGAAAATCCATTCCTAATTGCAGGTGGTGAATCCTCTGGCAAACCTGCTCTCCTCCTGGAAGCCCTCATGCCTTTTGAACCCTCTGGACACAATTACAGGTCAAAGTCTTTGTGATGGGTCCCAACATTATAGTTTCAACCGGATTTTGCCAGGGGGCATTAACATGTCTTCCTCTCAAATCAGGTTGAGAGGACCTTTATTAGCCTGTAACTGTTGTTTTGTTAATCTAGCGAATTGCTCTTTAGAAAACAACAGAGAAAACCTTTATTAATGGTGAAAGCTTCATCCATTAACAAACACCATGCTTCCAAAGAGATCAGAAAATGTAGAAGGAAATGTTACTTTGCCCAGGCCCATCAGTCTTACCGTATCATCGTTGTTGTCAAACCCTTACACAAAGTGAAGGCCCACATCTCACAGACTGCACTTCACAGATAAATAAATTGTTCTGGGTGAAAAGTGAGCTGGCTTTTATGGCACTGATACTCTGGGAAGATGTCTTAATTACTTTTAAAAAGACCTAAATTGTGCTTACGTCACCTGAAAAACATTTTTTTTAATATGAGATTTTTTTTTAGTTGAAGCAACACTTACAGTACTACTAGATATTGTAAGAGGAATAAATAAAAGTAAAATTGCTCCGGCATAAATTTTGCACAAGACCATTTGAATTATCACACCCTAATATAATGACTCTGATGCATTTCTTTTATGCAAGCTACATTTCTTTCATGAACCATTTTCTTCACCCTTCAAGAGAAAGAGGAAGCAACATCCTTGCTGTGCAGACATCTCTTTCAGTTATAGCCACAGAACAATTAACATTAACTCATTAGCCTTTGTGGTTCCTTGAAAGCACAAAAATACAGATTTTCCTCTCTCCATCTGCCACTATTATTCAGCACAGACGGCTGGGTGAGAAGTAAGTTGCTTTAATTTGAACAAAATCTTCAGGGCAGAAATCCGTGGCTGCTGAAATGAATGTCCAGACTGCTGCTCCCAAACTGGCTAACTTGGAAGCCAAATTTCCGGTAATGACTGGGGTCAATTTAATTTTGTCTGTTTTTTTCTTTTTCTTTTTTTTTCTCTTTTTTAACAGTGGCACAAGTAAAACACTTGTGAAAAAGCCTAGGAGAGACAAGGCACAGCTTGTACCACAGATGGCTGACTGGATGTGTCACACTCGTCCTACCCCCGAATCCTGAGCTACAGACCTTTGATAGGTCGAAATAGAGGCATTGTGGGGCATGCAATGGCCCCAACTGAAAGGCTGAGATTATGACCCTGTCTATATTTAGGTTACTGTCCTGGTTTTGTCTGGGATAGTGTTAATTTTCTTTCTTGCAGCTGGTATAGTGCTGTGTTTTGGATTTAGGATTAGAATAACGATGATAACACAGTGATGTTAGAGTTGTTGCCAAGCAGCCAAGGGTTTTTTGGCTTCTCATGTTGCCCTGCCAGTGAGAAGGTGGGGGGTGCCCAAGAAGCTGGTATGGGACACAGCCAGGACAGCCGACCCAAACTGGCCAAAGGGATATTCCATACCATATGACATCATGCTCAGTATATAATTATAGGAGTTGGATGGGAGGCAGCTCAGTAACTGGCTGAGTATTAGTTCCTGGTGATGAGCAATTGTGCAGTGCATAACTTGTTTTGTGGGTTCTATTATTATTATTTATTGTCATTGTTATTATTATAATCTTTTGTTCTATTAAATTGTCTTCATCCTGACCTACCCTTTTCTGTCAGATTCTCTCGTCTATCCCATGGCAATGGTGGGGAGTGAGTGAGTGAATGGCTGTGGGGTTGCTTTAACTGCCTGCCAGGTTAAACCACAATTGTCACATGAATCGGGGACCTCTGAGTTTTCTGAACAGCACCAGGGCTGAGAGGGGAGGTGTAGCAACTATGTATGTCAGCTGAAGGAATGACTGGGTATCACGCAGTGCCTACTGATCATTGCAGAGGCAGGGTATGGCTGTGCTGCACAGGAAGGAGGTACTGTAGCACCTGGGGCCTTGCAGTGCCAGTGCTGATATACCCTGACAGCAGAAATTACATTTAGCAGACACTGACTCAGTATGAGGAAGCCCTTCAAGACAGGCTTCTCTATGGTAGTTTTGCTTTTATGGTCCTTCAGCACATTAAACATCTATGAGGTCACTGTAAATGAAACAACGGAGCATTACAATATATTTTGTTCTCTGTCTCCACATTTCTTGAATTACACTGAATTCACTCCAAGTAAGGTATAGCAGCACCGTGAGTTAGGAAAACACTCAGCATATACATTCCTGTATAAATTTATTATCAACACTCTCAATAGTCTCAGTGTAAGTCTCTGTGTCATTGGCTAGACATTTTCTCCAGACCATCAAGGAAAATGGTAACACTGTTCCTCAAATGAGGCACTTCATTACCAATAAAGTTAGTGCCTTTCAAATCTTGGTATGCAACCGGCAGGGCTGTTTAAAGCAACCACTGTATGTTCTGGGTCCTTCCTTCCAATCAGGTGAATATAGCAAACATCCTGGTATCATAGATGTCCCCAGCATAGTAGGGCGCAATGCATAATTCTTTAGGTGCCAGTTTCTGGTAAGGAATGGACTCTTTATGGTGCACAGCTGTCCTACTGCTTACTGTGCTATGCTCCTACAAAATCTACGTGAGGAGGGCTTCACACTCACGCTTTTCCTCCTGTACATGTTTAACCGTGATCAATATTATTTAGAACTTGGTGTAGCTAATGAGAAGTTATTCTCATTGTTTGCAGAAGATTAGACTCCCATCCAGCAGAACACTAATATGATGAAGACTGCTAAAGGAAATACTGTAAGAGATAGCTAGATCATTTTTTTAAAAGTGAGAAAAAATTAACCTTGCTGGGAGGAGGCATAGAGACTTAAATAGATTACACCTGTTTTCAAGGCCCTAAAGTTAACCTAGTGAGTGAAAACAGTCAGACCCTAAATGCCCCTTTACTATTCATCCTCCTTTACTTGCTGCTGACTGGCTAAAGGGGTAGGGCAAATTGGTGTGAAAAATAACCAAATAATAAATACTAATTTTAAAAAAAAAAGGGTTTGCATCCCTACAGTTTGTCGAGAGACTCGTAAAGATTTCTATGGCCATACTGAGATCCTTCTGTGACATTCCTATTCACACCATTGCTAGGGAGACTGCAGCTGAAAGTATTCAAAAGTTCCTTCTGGGTCATTCCACACTGCAGCTTTCTGGATATAGACAGCACCTTTTAACCACCCATCTAGTCACCAGTCTTAAAGCAGGGGACTAAGTATCAGTTTCATTGAAGTACTCAGCCCATGGTTACAATACCTATTTTGTTTACCCAATTAGAAGATTGTATATGAGCAAAAAATCAGCAGCAGCTTCAGCATTGCACTGCACGTGACAGAAGATATGCAATTAGTATGTCTGTCTGGGAGCTGAGAGGGTATCAGCAGTTGATATCAAAACCAGAATTCACATGAAGATCATTACAATTCAAACAGCTATTTGACCTGACTTTTTAAAAGACCAGAATAAAGTAGCCCGATTGGATTCCCCAGGGAATCTGGTGTTCAGCTGGGAGAGGCTTTAGCTTTGTTAACTGTCTAAGCACTGGCAAGTGTTTAAGCTGGAATAATAAGGTTTGAATTCCCAGGGTCAGCAGGCCAATGGAGAGAGTGTATTCTTAAAAGAAAGGCATGCTATATGAAGCAATTAATAAAACTCAGACCCTAAGGTGGCATCTGTTCCGTTTATTTCAAGAAAGGCGTTACAGAATATCACCAAATTGCCTAATTTCTTTGTTTGAGTTCATTTGAAATGAATTGTAAAAGAGTCCCCAGCGGACTGCCATCAGGTACAGCAGTCATATGTAATTGTCCTGGGACTGACTTTGTATAGGAAGCACTTCACTGACACTGAAAATCAAACCTTCTGCATGAGGGTGACAGCCACACACTCACTTTCAGGTAGGTTGTTATTACTGGACAAAGCAAGCTCTTGTAGAGTCCTAATTTACAATAAGATCCACTAAGTTTTTTCTATCATTATTATTATTTTCCTTTTCTTTTTAGTAATGTTAATCTAGTAAGTGAGCAGAGAAGAAGCGCTGCTGGAAATACTCTTTTAGGAAATCTCAGTCTGTCAAGAACGATAATTACATGGACATGTAACACCTTAATCGCATGTCTTTCCCCCCACGTTTGAAACACTAATCTCTGGCTTGTTTCAATGAGTTACACTGCAACTTTTTATACAACCACGTTTGGTCTGATCTTACAGATCCACTGTGAGTCAAAGGCAGCTTTAGATTCCCAGAAAGCAATCCTCATCTTCTTACATGTGCTGTAAATGCCACATTGCTTGTAAAAACCAAATAAACTACTGGACATTGTCAGGATTTAGGTTTGTGCTCCTGCTCTCAGTATTCCAGGCTTGCAAAGAACATTTCAGTCTCAAGGACTCAGTCAGCAGTTAAAATAAACAGCATTAACAAGTCATTACAAATTTGTAATGGAAAGTAAAAAGCAAAATAAATACACATTTTTCACTTTAGAAAACATTTGTTTAAATTTCACAACACAGTTTGATACAGTGTGATCGCTTACATCACTCATTTCAGGCTCAGACACAGATTTAGCTGCCCTGCAGAGACTGTGCAAGTAAATTAATGACACGCATGTATAACCTGACATCTACACTAGAGCTCGTGGAAGGCATTTACACAAGAAGCTTGCATGTGGTATCTGAGAGTCTCTGCAAGTAAAGATGAGAGAATATTTTCAGGAGTACCTTTTTGTTGCCTGCAGGATCTGATTTTAAACTAGAAGTAAGTACCTCTCTCCTCCTAAACTACATGTAACAAGGTACCAGAATATCTTCTCACATGTTTACCTAGTTCTTATGGTGATGGTATAAGAACTAAGTATAAGACACTTCGCTGAAATGGATGCTAATACAAGTGTTTACCCTGTCCTCATAACTGAATCAGATCCATAACAGAACACACGTGCAACTGGGAAGTGTTACCACATTCAGCCAAAATTTCTATACAATATTTGATGTTAACATCTCTGCAGCACAAGGGCATTGCATGGAACCAACCATGCCTGAAAACACACATCTAAGACCTTCATTTTGAGATATTCTGTAAAGTATAGCTAGAATTTTAAAAAAAAAGGGTTGTTTTGCAACACAATTGAGCAGTAAAATCCTCCTCCAGCAAATGTGCTGTTCAGTGCCTCCAAACAATCCTATTCCTTGTTTACCCTTTGAAGATAACTCCTACTAATCATTGAAATGCTTCCAGCTCAGGGATTACAATAGTTCAGGTATGTGTGAGCCTGCATGGAAGCTGCAGTATTTACCTGCTAGTCTTAACAGTCTTGCAGAAAGCTGAAATCAAATACCCAAAGAGCAGGAAGAATTCTGATTGCATTTTTTGCAGGTGAGATAAACTAAATCCAAGGTAAATAAGGTGCATGAGCTTTCAACAGTTAACTCACTTTGTATAAATAGTTATTTGTCCTGTAATTGATGGCTCATCCTGATAGTGATGTTCACTGCTCTTTATCAATAGTTAATTCTTGAGAAAATTGCATGTAGAGAGTCAGCTTTGTTCAGCTGTTTTAAAGATCTCTCCCTCTGGGTTTAATTGATCAAAGTTGCCTCTCGGTTAAGCACTGTGTTTATAAGAATGTACAAAACAGCCTCCTGTCATAAAACATAAAAGTACTCGGTGTTTCTCCTCCTGAGGAAACAAACATCTCGTGCCTTTTGAGGAACCTGAATCCCAGGGCAGCAGATACGAACTTGCCCCCATGTAGCTGCAATACTACCCACACAGCCCCCTCCTCCCCTTCCAGAGGCAGGAGGATGGGATGCTCTTCAGATGAAGCTGTCAGAGCAGAAGGCTCTGACCCTTCTCTGTTGTCATCTCAACCAGAGTCATGAAGAGGTAAGGCAAAGGGTGTTGGCTTGACAGGGAGAGCTATGATTTTCAATCGTTATCTTCAAAGCAGTCAGCATCTAGTCACCTGCTGTCTCTTTTACCTGCTAATTAGGGAAGACACCTTCACTTTGATGTTTAAGGTTGGCCAGCAGCATAGCTTCTTCGTGGCGTTGCTCACAGAATGAGGAAATGTTTAATTCAAAGCTGTTCAGTGTTTATTAATAGAACAAAGGAAAACACACCCATGTCTTACTTGTCCATGTACCTAAAGCATTACCGTGGCATTGCTGACCTGTAAATTGTCTTTTAAATTGTATCGGTCACTTGACATTGGGGACAGGGAAATGTCACTGCAGTGTAGGAGCCATTGCTTCTCATGACCCTATCCCTTGGCACTGGCTGGAAATATTCTAAAGTCCAGTACCATGAGGAAGATGACCATCCTGAACTTCTCCAAATACAAATAGAAAATGGAAGAGCCACTAGTAGTTCATCCTTGTGTGTTTTCCAGATAGTACTGTAGTTGCAAGGTTGCAATTATTTCACAACATAGATCAGATCACTTCCCATGTGTTCTGCTGTTATCCCATGTGAGCTGCTGGTTGCTCAGCATTTTCCCTAGACAATCATATGAGAATTTAGGATGACAACTTAAAGTAAAAATTTTCAGGTACATTAATACCTCTTCTCAATGGATGGAACCTTATTTATGCTGATTTTGGCAGAATAACTGTATCTAAATATGGAAACTTTGATGAAAAATGATGTTGTCCCTCAAAGGCATGTCCCTACATAGAAATAGGAGCTTGCAGAGGCTCTGTAGCACTCCCACGGGGTTGAGCAATGATATTACTAATGCAGAATTAAATGACTTTCTGAATTATCTTTTTTTATACTGACTTTTCCACTAACCACATCCTACAGCAAATAAAAAAAGTTCCAGGGTATGGCATGAATATTTGTGTTTAGAGAATACAAAGGGCCAGCTGTGTTCGGGCCTTGGGGATAGCAAACCTTCAGCTGTGATCAACCCTACAGATGTTAAGTGCGAGGACAAAATTCTTCCAGTGCACTCTTTCTCATGCACACATACGCAAAAGTGAATCAATACCAACCGGATTAGTTGCTTATTGGAAATAGACAAGCGCAAAGTAAATCTTTAGGTCCCAGTCTCACTGTGATTGCAACCTTTAAGAAAGCAATTATCCATTCTTCTCTGTATCCCATCTGGGAAAGAAATGCCATGCTATTTTCTGGAATGAAGCTTCCCCTACATGATGTAATTTCACTAGGAAAGGATGTAATGTTTCTGGGATTTTTACAACCTTGGCATCATTTAATTTGAAATCTTCAAATTTAAGAAAAGAAATTGGTATTTCATGCCTTTCAGCTCTAAACATAGAATCACAGAATGCATTAGGTTGGAAGGGACCTTTGGAGGCCATCTAGTCCAACCCCCTCACTAGATAGATCAGGTTGCTCAGAGCCCCATCAAGCCTGATCCTGAGATTTAGAAAACAAGTTCCATTTAGAAAACAAGTTCCAGAATTTTGCAGGATTTGTTACTCTGACATATCCTAATATGATGTATTTGACTTGCAGTGGTCCTTAGGGAGCCAAGATGAGGAGTAGACACCCTGCTGGGCTCTGCACCACTCTCAGGTACAGAATAGGGTCTGTGCTACTCCAAGTGTTCTATAATATCAGTAATCTAGGTTTTGAAAAATAGTACAAAATGTTCAGCTCAAAATAATGGCGAGGAATCAATACCTAATGTATTCCCCAGCAGACAGCGTCTGTAAAGAAAGATTGCCCATGATCTATACTTGCTCAATTTGTTCTCCCTCCCTTTGTTTTTCTACAGTTCCCACTCTCAGGTCCTTAAACCCTAGAGGAAGCAGCAGAGTTTTCTGTGGACATCAACTCACCTTCCACATTATGTGACTTATTAAGCTCTACCATTAATAATATTGCCCGAATGCATCTTGCGTAAAAAGTAATGGTAATAATCAAGAATTTCATATGTGGACATAGCAGCTCAGTTTCCAAAGGGCCATACAATATGAGGATGAATGAATCATTTCAATACTCACAAGGTAAGTACCACAGTTAAATACTGTCCCTTACTCAGTCATGGAAGTGGAGACAAAGATTTTTGCATGCTGTAGAGCTAACACAAGTAGTCTCCAGCTGAGCCACAGAACAACAGGTGAATGATACAAATGTCTCGTGACATTGGAGGAATACGGATTCTTTGTCCAGAAGTTTTGGGAACCACTGGCCTGTATAAAATCACACAATACTATGATTTGACTGTAGCCAATGCCACAAAGCAATAGCATGGTTGTGTTTGTACTCTCCTCTGCCACTGTTGTGTGAGGGATGTCTGCAGGACAGGAAGCAGCCCACATAGCATTTTCTGCACATTTCTTCATCATGTGGGTACAAAAGCACAGATATTTCACCAGAGGAATTTTTTTTTCTGAGACACTAGGAATGGGAGTTCATTTTTATCTCTACAGCAAATCAGGTGAGTGGGTATCATGAGTGGGTACCATTAAAATCCCACCTTTATCTGATGCAAACGTCTTGTGTTTTAATTCTAGGAAGAAATCACTGCAAGTAGTTTGAATAGTGGATTTTCCTTTTTCAACACCATTCCATTTGTGAAAGTGACAGTGTTGTCATTATCACTCCTACTATCTAGAAGGTCTACTCACAGTCATAAAAACAAGTAGCTGTGAGATGCCCTGGGAACTTTCATGTGAGTGGACGGACTGATAGAAGCAGGACACTCTGAAACTCTCCCCCTGCTATCGAAGCTGTGCATGAGAGGGTGAAAATGCTAGTGGGAACGAGCTGACACAGACAACCTCAAAATAAGCTCCCTTGCTCAAGGCAAAGCCTTCCTCACTAGCATGTCACATCACTAGGCTCATAGCAAGCAAACTTTCTGGGTTGGAAAAAAACTACCTGGATAACAAAAGCTGAGTTACAGTCAGATGGAGGTATTTGTAAGGAGGGAGATGGGTACAAAGAGGCTGCCTGCCTCTCCTCTCTTTCCTCTGATTTGTTGTTGCAGCTTTTCAAATCACATTTTTATCTTCTTCCTAAGGATCACAAGTTGCACTGAGAGGCCTCTCACTGGCCTGATATTTTAGGAGGGCAACAGCAGGAATAAGTCAATACCTTCTCCTTCAATCACTCACAGAGTGTCATGCCTCAAGAAGACAAGAGGAAATCACAGCCAACCCCTGCAATCCCTCCTCCTGACAAAGTAAGCCAGTGCCAAATTCAATACAGCCCATCATTTTTGTTTAGTTTCTGTCTCAACCCAAGCTCTTGCTTTCTTACTGTGGTTTCCATGAAGCAAAGCCCTTGGCCAGTAAATAAAGGGAGATTCTTAGCACTGTACCAGCAGACCTTTCCTCAAAACAAAATGCTGCATGGAGCCAGGAGAGAGAAGCAGCCAGCCTGGATGGGTGAGACCCCCACTGAGGGCCATGGTCATTATGGGGGACTTCAATTACCCAGATATATGCTGGGCAAGCAACAGGGCCAGTCATACGCAGTCCAATTTCTGCAATGTGTAGAAGACAATTTACTGCTACAGATGGTGCAGAAACCTACAAGGGGAAGGCAAGTACTGGACCTTGTTATAACCAACAAGGATAGGCTCATTAGGGAAGTGAAGGTCAGGGGCAGCTTGAAATGGTAGAGTTCAAGATCCTGAGTGGAAGAAGAAAGCCAAAAAGTAGGATAACTACACTGAATTTCAGAAGAGCTAACTTTGATCTCTTCCACGTGTGAGAGCTGGCTAGCATTCAAACAGCACTTCTTCCAAGCCCAGGACCGGTGCATCCCTTTGAGCAAGAAATCGGGAAAGAGAGGCAGAAGACCTGTGTGGATGAGCAGGGAGATCATATGTAAACTCAAAGGGAAACAGAAGGTCTATGAATTGTGGAAAAAGGGTCCGAGCACCTGGGAAGAATATAGGAATGTTGTCANTGGGAAGAATATAGGAATGTTGTCAGGACCTGTAGGGACGCCACTAGAAAGGCTAAAGCCCACCTGGAAATGAAACTGGCAAGGGACATAAAGGATAATAAAAAGATTTTTTTTAGATATGTTAATAGTAAGAGAATGACTAGGGATAATATGGGTGCCCTGCTGAATGAGGCAGGTGTC
>VZTU01027113.1:0-32574 GCA_013400835.1 Zapornia atra | reverse complement strand
ATGATTTTGTGATTCTGTGAAAATGTGGTAGTAAGTTGTGGTCCTACCATACAGATTTTGGAAGTTCATTAAAAAGTTAGGGGCTTGGCTTTTATTTGCAAAGTATTACAAAAGCCACCCCTCAAGTATTCTGGGGCTGAAAGGGGTGGGGGGGCGGGGAAGAGAGTAGGTACTTCTGAATTCCTCATAAATAAGTAGAAAAGTTACATTTGCGGAAGACACATTCATGGACGAAGTGTGGATGTGGTATTTGGCTCTCCTTTTACCTCTAATTCACCAAGCAAAGCCTCCAGCAGAAGAGTGAGTTCTGTCATCTGGTTCCCACTCCTGTGTAATAATTATGTATTCAATTATTGCTGACTTCTTACCATTACTGAAATAACTCCAGGTTAAACAGCAGCTCTTCACAGTGGAGGTGATTGATAGCTATTTTTGACAGAAGTGATTCTTATGTACAGTGGCACGAGGTAAACAATAGAGTTAGCCCAGGTCGGAGCACAGGGAGCTGCAGCAAAAGCAGGACCACACAGGGAGGTGGAGACAGGAGCAGGTGTGCTGAGGGAAAAGAAATCAGCAGTGCTTCCATTGATTCTTTGAAAGGGGATGTGTATTTACAGCTGATCAAGTTTGTAGAATCAAGAATCTGAGGACATTCAGGTCACACACATCATATGATAGTAGAGGTCTCCCATGCAGACAGCAGGGGCTTAATGTAATTTCTCTGGGAAGAAAACAGAAGAAAACAACAGCAATTAGTCTCCAAAAAAATAGCATTAGTTTGTTTCAAAGAGCTTTTTAGGAGTAAGAAAGAAAAGAATAGAAAAAAGTGCTGAAGTATGTTTTTACTTATGCTTATTTTTAATTTTAGCTACAACTTTTGATATGCCTGTGATTATTTTTAACTGAAGCAAATTTGTCAAGTAACTATTTTTATTTGCAGTAAGCACTCATCTGGGCCCACTAGTGTGGGAAAAGGCAGGAGGCAACATGTGTAGGATGTTCTTGATCTTTGTGTAGGACAGTGAATTGTAAATCGTTAAATGTTGTTTTCGTGCTCTTATTTTACCATTTTTATTTTCCTTCTTTTTCTTATACTTTTACTACTTTACCTTAAAATTAATAATTTACTCGCATTGTTAGAAATACCACTAAAAACCCAATGAGAATGATGTATGCTAGCTTTACTATTATTCTGCATTTATAGCAGATACTCATCTTTTCTGTTTGCTTTTAAATAAGAGAAAAATCAGCTGAAACCAGTTAGATTTATATTAACAGTAGCTGTAACTAATCAACAGGGCATATTCTCTGATGGTTTTTTCCTGTCTTGGATAGACATACTCTATCTGACACTGTCGTGAAGACGGAGGAAAATGATTTATGAACTACTCCAACTAACATCAGTCTTGATTTAAAATTTTGAGGAAATATGTTCTTATTTTCATAGTCCAGTCAAGGGTCTCCAAATCCCAGTGGTCATTATTTGAGTTTACGTTGCCAGAATACAGACACCAGTGGCTTTTCCAGGAGTTTAGCTGTACTAAGTGTGCTGAGAATAGAGAGGAGGTTCATGAAGATGAGCACAGAATAAAATCTGAAGGAATAGAGTTTGCTGATCCTTGATCAGAATCATGACCACAGTGAATTTTCTAAAACCATTTTTATTTTCCATAAGTCTGGGGAAAAAACTCATTTTACCTGTCATAGTGAATGGATGGTGACAGTCCACTGATTTCTGTGCCTAGAAGATTAATGATGCTTCAAGAGCAGATCTTTTAAGTTCATCATTCAAGGGAAATTTCCATCACATTCCTAATGAATACTTTGGGATCCAAGGACCTGGGAATAGATGTCATCACACAGGTTAGAGTCTATGCATAAAATGTCCAAGCATTTATTCTAAAGGATTGGAAATATAAATCCATCAAGGACATGAGGACAGCAGGTGTGTACATGGAAGAAAAACACAAGCCAGCTGCCTAGTCATATAGCAGTATCTATTCTAAGTGTTCCAAGCTGTACCTGTGCTGAATAACTGATTCAAACTTTCTGAGGTCGAAACATTTTCCCCTTTTTCTCATTTCTAAATAGTGTTTACAATTATTCCCCCCACCCCCGCCCCTTGTGCAAATATTTGGTTTCAATCAATTACTTCTTGAGTAAACATAGACTTTTTTTCTTCTTTGATTAAAAACTACCTGTTCTCCCCTCCTACCCATCTCTCTAGTGGAGTTTATCCAAAACCAACTCTCTTTATCAGTTACAAATTTATGTTCTTTTGTATTTTTTCCAAGGTCTGCATTTTTAAAAGGTGTGTTTGTTTAAAAAGAAAAAAAAAAAACCAACTTCTACTATATCGTTCGTTAGTGTGTATAAGGTCAAGCAAGTAATTCAGCATTTTTTTACATATATATTTTATACAACGGATACTTCTGTTCAGATGTCAAATAGCATTTTATTTGTGGTTTTTCTTCCCTGAACATGTACGTATCTTCTTATACCTGTGGCTAGTCAAGGAACAGAGAGAAGTGTGAACATATCACCAGAAAATCAGCAGCTATGAGTGCTTCTTTTTTTCCTCCTAGGGGAAGGGGCTTGTTTTATTATATAGTTACCATGCAAGCCAAAAAAGTTCCATATAAGTCAAAATTCCATATAATTTGGGGGAGCTAAGAATATACTCTTTGAGGCTTATTTTGTTTCCACTAACTGAGAAAAAAATCCATTTTAAAACCTCAAGTCCTACAGTAAATAATATCATTGTAGGTAAATTGTCTATATAGACAGGCTATAACTCGTAGTAATATAGTTACAGTATCTGACAAATAAAATAATGATGAACAGTATGTGATTCATCATAATAACCTCCTGTGCTCAGCATGGGACTTTATAATTATGTGACAAGAAAACCTATCGATATAACTCACATTATATTCAGGCAGTCCTGAGCATCTCTTGCTAATAGGCATAACCTCAAATAGGTGAGGAAACAGAAAAGCTTCAAAACTGAATTTCTATTCTACTGCTTTCATACCGCAACAAAATTTTACCAGACTCCTATACAATACAAATTTACCTAGGACTATCTCTTCTATTTAATTGCTATAATTTTCCTAGTGTTATTTGTCTGCCATCAATTTTAATTAAGCTTGGAAAACACTCATAACTTCACCTGTAAAATAAATACAGCAAATACATATTTGTGTGCTAAGTTTATAATTTTAAATTATAGTGCACAATGATTCTTGGAAAACCAGCGTGGAGCATTTTTCCTGTTACTGAAATACTTTGGCAGTGATATTGTTAGTATGAATTGCTATAGTTCTGAGGAATTAGAATAAAATTAATAGACTGAAAAAAACCCCAAGCTCAGAGGTAAATAAAATCTGAAGTTATTAATATGAATTGAAGAACTGTAAATATTGATTCAACAATGAATCAATAACAATGAATCAGTAAATCAATAATTAAACATTGGGGTTATCAAGCCATTCTATCCATGTTTAGTATTTAATTAGTAAAAAAAACTCAGTGGAAATGTGGAAAACAATATATAATTCTTGAAGATGTAGCATCAGTAATTTGGAGGGTTTGCAAATGAATTTTTTAAGATGCCATTAGTTGCAAGGCTGGGAGAAAAAAAACCAGTTTTACTCCTTCTAATGATCTGGTTTAGGATGTTAAATTACAGCATTGGATAATCTTAAAAGACCGACTGTGCAGTATTAAAAAACTAAACCAGGATTTTAAAGGAAGAAATGAGAAATTGGTGGCTAATTTCTCTCAGAAGGAACATGACAAATTCCTACTAGGAGAATGCCAGCTCTTTAAATATTCAGCATCACCTCACAGTAGCCTATGGGGCTGTGTTAATTTGCTAAAAAGGTTCATTCTGTTTTATCATCTTTGAAAAGCTGTGCCTCACAAAGCAGAAAAAAGACTCTCTTTAGCCTGACTCATTTTAAGAATTTTTTTTCCTGTTCTTGTCCTTACATTATTATAAATGCTCTATGATTCCTGTAAGCCATATGTTACCTTGAAAATGGTAGCATATGCATGTTTCAAAATTAACAGTATGCAGCTTTGTAACTGTTAACCATCTGCTTGTAGTGCTGTTAGGAACTGATAGCATCTCCATGGAAGTCAGGAAAATATTAGAATAGCATACCTGCCAAACCTTAGTTGTGAGTTATCTTACATTGTAATTTGTAGTCCCAGGAAAGCAGTAAAAGCTAAAACTGCACCAAAGTTACAAACTGAACGTTCCCTAAGCATTTATCTTAGCATATTATTAGTTGTGGATAGAGCAGGTCCAAGAGCAGATGTCAAATAAAAAAAGTGGATTGAAGACATAAACACAAGGCGACAGTGTTTTGATAAAGAGCAACCCGAGTCTGTGGCAACACCTGATTTGGCTGCAGCTAGCCCTGGGTGTAGACGTGTGCCAAAGGATAACTGTGTAGCGTCCCCTTTCACCACAGTCCCTTCCTCTGTTCCTGCAATGTATTTATGCAGTACTTTCAAAAACTTGATGCATTTTGGCTTTTTTTTTTTCCTTAGTAGCATTGTGTTGTTACACAGTGGTGTGTGTAAAAAGAGAGTTTAAAAACTGCTGTGATCCTGCCTCATGGCCCTTCCTGGGTCACCATGTGGCCAGAAGCCAGGATTGCATTTGTGCAGATGCTATCAAATAAGGAAGAGGGAGTTTGCATAATCTTCCCCAGCTATATTTGAGATTGTGATGGTATGACCAGAAGGGTGAAGCTCAGCATATGATGAAAACCCTGGTATTTTAACTGGTACATTAAGCATTAACATTTGATTCTAAAGGAGTTTTTAAGATTCTGTTTGGTTAAAAATACACATGAGGAAGCAACCTGGTTTCAGCAGAAATAGTTAATTTTCTTCCTAGAAGCTGGTATAGTGCTGTGTTTTCGGTTTGGGATGAGAATGGTGTTGATGACACACTGATGTTTTCAGTCATTATTAAGCAGTCAAGGACTTCTCAGCTTCTTACCACAAAGGAGTCTGCGGGTGCACAAGAACTTGGGAGATGGGCAAAGCCAGAGCAGCTGACCCAAACTGGCCAAAGGGATATTCCATACCATATTATGTCATGTTCCTTATGTAACTGGGGGGTTGGCTGGGGATGGCTAGCTTGGGAGCTAGCTGAGCATTGGCTTTGGGTGGTGAGAAATTGTGTTGTTCATCACTTGTTTTGTATATTCTATGATTATTATTACTACTATCAGCATCATAGGATCATAGAATGCTTTGGGTTGGAAAGGACCTTAAAAAAATCATCTTCCTTTTCTGTCCTATTAAACAGTCTTTATATCAACCCACTTTTGGGGGTTTTTTCCCCATTTTCTATTCTCTTCCCTCATACCACTAAGGGTGTGGTGACCAAACAGCCGTGTGGTTGCTTCAGCTGCTGACCAGGTTGAAACATGACAGGAAGAGTGATCAAAGAAACATTAATTCCCCTTTCCCTCCCTTCCCAAAACAAACCCTCTTGTTAAACTGAAATAATCTCTAAACTCTATGGGGTTTCTGGAGAAAATGCTTATTACCCAGGGAGAATGTTGAAGTCCTGTTGGTTTCTGTCTCAAAACACACCAGTGTGTAATGTGGAGGAATGAGAAATAGCATGAGAAGAAGCTGTTAGGAAGCTGAGTCCTATGAAAGTCAGATTTTGGTGTTGACTAATTTCAGCTTTAAAAGCCCACATGTTAAAATAGTTTAATTACAGACTTTGAAATATTACATCAAGTAGGAGGTGGTGCCCTTGCTTTTACTCTAACACTTGTCTCCTGGGAGCACTTAAAACATACCTGATTTCTGAGGAGCTAGAAAACCTGTACTGTTAACAAGAAATGTTAGCTGTCCACAAAACAGTTCCTTCCTAACAGCTCCCCATAGAGTGAAAGAGTGATTTTTGCTTTCCTGAGCCAGTGTAAAGCAAGGTGTCACTGTGTGAAACAGAAAGAGAAACTTTATATGAGGAAAAGATAGAAGTTTCCCAAATTCACTGTTTTCGTTGCTAGAGAATATTAGAAGTTTCACCTAGGAAGTCAGTAATAGATGCAGAAAATTCTCTTCCACATTATTTTGCCTCCCAGTTTGATCTGTGCATTCTAATCCTAGGAATCATGGCTATTCCATGGTTATTCCATGGCTAAGCCTCCTCTGCAACCAACTCTTTAAGAAAATTTAGGTGACTGTATCCACCATGCCTCTGTATCAGATTTAGTGATTTATTACTTTGAGAACTGGTCACCAGCTGAGCATACAAAATACCTTTAAGACAAACTGTTACTTAAACTCTAATCCCTCATTTATCTCAAATACATTTTCTGATAATGTAGGAATTGAAACTTTATAGATGAATTAAATTCTTAGCTCTGAGCAACGAAGAAAATCTTTCTTATAATAATGTGTGTTTCATTTGACAAGGTTCTTTCATGCTGAAAAAAATCTTACACTGATCACTAATCTTGTTGCTCTGGTGGCTCCCATAAAATGTCCAGAAGAACAGATAGATGGCACTGAAAATAAGCAAAGCTTTTAATGGGTCTTCCTACAGAAATGACCTCAAAGAAATATAATGTGTATACAGTATATTGGAAGATAATTTCTACATCAGCATGGTTTCTAAAGTGTTTGAAAGGGAGCAAGGCTATTAAACAGCACATCAGAAGTAGTGTGATATGAAAAGTTAGTTCAATCACACAGTGTTCCTCGAAAAGCAAGATAGAGATAGATGAAGGTTAGGTGGGGAAGACAGGTAGAGGTGAATGGAGAAAGGCTAAATTAAAATAGAACAGGCTAGAATCAAAGTAGTCTTTAAAAATAAGATGTTAAAAGGGCCCACCGCTGGGAGGAGAAAAAAGGGGGAATAAAGTGGAAAAAAACCTAATTCATCAATAAATCACAAAGTAGGAATTCAGTTGCTAAAATCAGTGACTTAGTGCTCAGTCTTGGGACCAGTCCTATTCAATATTTTTATCAATGATCTGGATGAAGGGGTTGAATGTTCCTTCAGTAAGTTTGCAGATGACACTAAGCTGGGAGGAAGTGTTGATCTGCTTGAGGGTAGGGGGATTCTTCAGAAGGACCTGGACAAGCTGGATCGATGGGCTGAGATCAACAGGACGAGGTTCAACAATGCCAAGTACAGAGTGCTGCACTTGGGGACATAACAACCCCATACAGTGCTACAGGCTTGGGGAAGAGTGGCTGGAAAGCTGCCTAGCAGAGAAGGACCTGGGGTGTTGGTTGACAACTTGAATTGGTTGAATATGAGCCAGCAGTGTGCCCAGGTGACCCAGAAGGCCAATGGCATCTTGGCTTGTATCAGAAATAGTGTGGCCAGTAGGTCTAGGGAGGTGATTGTGCCCCTGTACTTGGCATTGGTGAGGTCACATCTTGAATGTTGTGTTCAGTTTTGGGCCCCTCACCACAAGAAAGACATCAAGGTCCTGGAGTGTATTCAGAGAAAGNGTCCTGGAGTGTATTCAGAGAAAGGTAACGAGGCTGGTGAAGGGGCTGGATAGCAAACCTTATGAGAGGCTGGTGAAGGGGCTGGATAGCAAACCTTATGAGGAGCAGCTGAGGGAACTGGGGTTGTTTAGTCTGGAGAAGAGGAGGCTGAAGAGAGACCTTATCACCATGTATAATTACCTGAAAGGAGGTTATAGAGAGGTGGGTGTTGGTCTCTTCACCCAAGCGACAGGTGATAGGAGAAGGGGGAATGGCATCCAGCTGCACCAGAGCAGGTTCAGATTAGACAGTAAGAAAAAGATCTTCACAGAAAAGGCTTTTATCAGGCACTGGAACAGGCTGCCCAGGTAGGCAGTTGTCGCTGACCCTGGATGTATTTAAAAGACGGGCAGATGAGGTGCTTAGGGATATGGTTTAGTAGAGGACAGGTACGGTTTGACTCAAAGGTCTTTTCCAACCTTGTGATTTTTAGTACTTTTAATTGTCCAGATAATCAGTGTGCTGAAGGGGTGTGTTTTTTAGGGAACTGTTTGCTTTATCTATGTAGGTAAGGAAGTATGCATCCATAACACAAAAATATTTTAAGATTGCATCCTATTTCTCACATCTCTTGGATGTAGCAGAATCAAATACACGAGCGTAATGCCATGCTGTTCAAGTAGTCCAATTATCCTTCAGGAAAAGCATTTTAGGTGAAATATTAGTCAGGATTTTGTGGTCTGATTTCCAAAAACTGGGGAATTATTGAGTCAATAATAGATGAATAGTAAGTAACAGACAATTCTGTAAACAGTGGAATTAATGGATAGGATTGTGTCGTATATTATCAGTCTATTACAGGTTTACCTCTTCGCCATATTTCCTCTGCTAAATCTGATAATCTACAGGCAAATATAATACTGTTAATGTGCTGATTAGCATCTACTGATAGGTAAGATGCTTGATATCCATTAGAAGGCATAGTGGTCTGGTATTTTTTCCCCCCAGTGCAGACATAAGTTTGTATACCTCTTCTCCTTGGGTTTCACAAAACTTGTAGCACCTCTGCTATCTTGGAGACTAGACCCCTCTTCAACACCGGCTGCTGCTGAGTTGCAATGTTTTATTGTTGATAAAGAGAAATCAACCAAATGGTGGAGATAAAATGAGATTGTGCTAGTCATGACAATTTCCATATAAAGCAGCTTAAAAATAATCTAGATTTGTGAAACATTTTTTCTCCATAGATCAGAGAATTAGGTAATAGCCCTTCTAATAGTTGTAATAGCAAACATATAAAGTAAGTATAGTGGAAGAAGGAGAAAAAAACCAACAAAAAACCCAAACCAAAACAAAAGTGAAAAGAACAGTATGATATTTGTTAAAACAGTTGCAGCCAAAATAGATGGAAGAATTGTAACCACTTGATGAAAACATTTGAAGGTGTTTTGTAGTATTGGAAAAAGACCAGCCCCAGAAAGAGGAAAGAAAAGAAGAATTCATCAGTGGTTCAACTGTGCTTATAAAATGGAAGCACTATAATAATATTTTGCATCTAACAGTAATTTCCATAGTAGTCACAATATTATTTTGGAACTATACTTGATAAACATGAAGCAAAAAGCTAATTGTATGTGTCATATTTAGGGATTTGATCATTTATTCTTCAAGGTTTATTGGTGTTTCAGGAGCACTTCCTTTGTGACAGAGTTTTGTTGTAAAATTACCCAAGAAGAGTCTGCAGTCAGTTACATTTGGATCTTCTGAAAGATTGTTCCATATTAATGCTGGTGTAACTAATAGAGTCTGGGTCATTTTATCCACATCTCAGCATCTGAGTTGAATATCACTACAATAATATATTTGCAGTTAGTGAGACAAAGTACCAGAAAACAATTCAGTCATGTTCAATATATGTTGAAGTATCCAAATGTCCATTGATCAAAGTGTTGCAAGAGTCCATTTTTGATTGGACATGCTAGACTGATCACTAAAAATACCAGATGGAGTTAATGAACTGAAAAAGAGGAAAAGAGCATGGCACACTCAATACATATTTTAAGAAGCAAGACAATAAAACAAGTTTTTAAAAGTTAGCAAAGTTATACAAAGAAAGAGAAGTTCATCCTCTTGCTTTTAAATCATTTCTAGTTATAAATGGAGCAAATAATTTCTATTTCTTCTAAGTACCAGAGAGAAAAGATTATCTTCATGCCAGCAGAAAGCCTATAGACATTTCAAACAATAAAATTTTGCATGTTGTGACAGCAGTATACACAAACTTTTTCCTCAAAAAGAATTTGCATATTTAATTAGCAATACTTAGTTTTCTGTATTGTTTTTTGTTCAAAAAGAACTCTAAAGCCTTTGTAGCTGTTGTGTATTCGGTCATCCTGCGCAGTGACTGATACTGTACCCACCTTATGAATGGACAATTGGAGATCACAGAATCACAGAATCGTAGGGGTTGGAAGGGACCTCAAGAGATCATCGGGTCCAACCCCCTGCCAAAGCAGGCTCCCTATCCCATATTACACAGATAGGCGTCCAGAGGAGTCTTGAATATCTCCAGAGAAGGAGACTCCACCACCTCCCTGGGCAGCCTATTCCACTGCTCTGTCACCCTCACTGTGAGAAAGTTCTTCCGCATGTTGGTGCGGAACTTCCTGTGCTCCAACTTGCAGCCATTTCCTCTAGTCAAAGAAATAAATGCATCGCACAAGTTTGCAAGGATTTATCCCTCATTTTGGACTAGCATTTTGAATACTTTTGCATCCCTTCTCTGACAGAAACTCATAACAAACAACTAAGGTATCATGATTGTGAAATTCACCCCTCTGCACCAGCCCAGTGCAGCAGCCCCTGAGAGTGCAGCTTACCCAGAGTTTGAATAAGACTAAGAGCAAGGTATGGTTTAAGACTTGTTATAGTCCTTTTCAGAAATAAATTTGAACTTCATCCATAGTAGTTTACGGACAAAGAATGGGCCAAAATACATCTTTGAGGACCATCATGCCACCTTTTCAATATCTTAAACTCCTTTAAAGTAGGCTGTCATGACTGGAATAGTATGCATACTCCTAATGCCCATGGTTAGTGTATGAAAATACATTCTCCAAAGCATTCAGCACTCTGCACACAAGCTGGGTTACATAGTATTTTCCTGCATTAATATGAAATACAGAATTTGGAACATTTAAGTTAGTTGGATGGTTATTCTTAAGATTTTTACAAGTCAAATGTTATGACTAGAACCTCTGATCCATTTCTACTATTGTTGTTATTTTTTTCTCTCCAGCCTATCATGTATCACCTTGTCATGTAAGCCCTTGTTTGTTTCTCTCTTTGATTTTATCTGGGGTTTTGATTTGCTTCAGTCTTTATACAATTCTGTTAAGTTTCATAAAATTTTGTTGAGGGCAAGGCAATGTGGATTTTGTTCTTTTACCCAGTCCCTGTGTAACCTATCTATGGCATCATTGCTGATTGTTTGGAGAGCTTTTCTTTTATCCTGAGGTCACAGCTAACTGCATGCTACTGTCATTCTGATAATTTATTTTAATACATGTTAAAAACTAAAATTGTAGTAGATTTTGGTCTGTTAATACTTAAAATACTGCAATGACCTTTATAAATTATTAATTTGAAAATATTGCGGGTAAGGTTTTCAGGAACGAGAGAATCTTAAACTGTGCCATAATTATAATTAAGTTTGGGAATTAGAGAAGAAGGTATTCAAGGAATTTCTACATAATGAGTAAAGCTAAATGGTCTGTCTTTGGTTAAGGAAAATGTGATATCTTAGGAATGTTGGACTAACAATACAGAAATTAAGCAAAGAGCAAATTATGTTTGTCTATGCTGCGTCATTCAGTAATTGCAAACATTTTATGATACATAGCACAGAATATACAAGGAAGAAAAATGCAGGAAGTGTTACAACAATCCAGGAAAATATATAAGGTCAATTCAATATAAATATGTGTGCATGATTATGGTTATTGTACCTTTTCTGTAAGGAATAGGTTTTTAAACTGCCAAAACCTAAATACGTTGCTAGAAATGTAACAGAATTTCCATGTGCAGTTTAACATGTACACAATGCATTCACTGAAAAACTGGTCTGTTTTTTCTGAATTTCATATAGAACTCTAACAGGTTTGATTGTGGGAGTCACTTTTGGGGAGGAAAGGCACATTGGTTTGGTAGCCTCTAAATCTCACTGCTGAATAGCAGTGCTGTTATAAAAACTTTTCTGGTCAGCATTGGGATCACTTGAGTGGCCAGATACAGCTTGGCCTTGGCAAAGAGCGTGCTGTCTTGGATGAATGACAACTGTGCATGGGAACAGTGCTGGAAGTTGTTCTTATGACCCTCATTGACTCAAATTATTCACACAAAATCAGGCATTACCTGTTGTATTTTCATCAACTTTCCTACCAGTTTACCAATGGATGAAAGGGAAGGAGCTTAACGTATGACATAGGTCTCTTACTCCCTAATGTAGCATGAGTCAGTAAAGAGGTTTTATACTAAAGCCTGATTTTCCATCACTGAACCAGTTTTGCCTTTCTCATGGCAGCATGTTAAGCAGTGCAAAGACCAAGTGTCATTGTATATGCAGCTCTGTCACAACGATGATATTTAGTGTGACTGGTCAAAGGTCACCCATGCATCATCAGTAAATAGAAAGCTAATGAGTAGTAGCAAAGAAAGCAAAGCCACAAACAAGGCAATGTGTCTCCAGCTTTGCATGAAGGGGCAAAAGCCTCAAGACTAGGCAGCTCTGGATCTGCTTCAAGCCTCCTTAATGTGGTCCCTGAAGGAGCTGGGGGACTATGTGCTGGGCTTTGTGGTGAGATCTGGATGTACATCCCAGCTGGAAGACTTTATTTGCAGACAAGTAGAAGTCAACACCTATCATTCAAATTGATGTATTTCTGTCTGTATTTCTGAGTTAATCGGTCAGTACTTGCAGGCAAGAGCAGTATGCTAATAAGGTGCAGAACAGTAATGGGAAGATCTTTAATAGCTCATCTAGTTCCTCTTGTAACACCTGCTCCTTTGTCTGAAAGATGTGTCTCTGATGAGCTGTTAGAGCTCACCACTGCTATGGGGGCCCTACAGCCTTCCCAGGTTGCCTGTTCCAGGACTTCCCTTTCCCTACCATTAGGAGGGTTTCACCAAGGTCTTGTCTGGATTCCCTTGCTCATGTTTGTTTCTTTGACTGCCTGCTGCATGAATTCCATACAGACTGCCCTCCCAGGCTTTGCAAAAGGTGGTTTTGCCAGCAAAAACTGTTATCATGTCTTTTCTTCCTTAAGCTAAATACTGAAAAATTATTCTGTCTTCTGCATAAATCATATTTTCTGGACTTTGGGTTATTCTCACTACTATCCACCAGTTGACCTCTTCCTTCCCCCTTGCCTCCCTCCTTCCGTCTCTGCTTTTACTAGTTGTTTTTGAGGGTTGCTTTTTGGGGTTTTATGTTATAAAGCATCCAAATGTGGAAACAGAATGAATGAGTACACCTCTGAGAAGCTGTATTTTGTTTATACTCATGTGTAGGGTGTTTGTCTTTTTCATGGTATTGTGGACTCAGATTTCACTTGTGGTCCTCCCTACTCTTCCAGCTTTTTCTGAAGAAGCATGATTCAGTGAGTTTGCTGACTTCTATCTTTCTGCTTTGTATCTGTCCCTACTCAGCAAGTGTAGGATAGGCATGTTATTCTGTGTTTTTCTGAAGCTTAATTTGTAGTGGATTTTTAATTAAGTTATGGGATTTGTACGTTTGACAGCCAACATAGTGCATGTGTGAAAGAAATTTATCAAAGTATTGAGCCCTTGTGCCAGAGCTTGATTCACAAAAACAAGTTCCCACTCCCAGAGACCTGGAAATTGTTAGAGAGATTTTAATGTTTTGTTGTTGCTGCTGTTATTTAAGTTGTTTTTAAAAAAAAAAATAATTGGAGACTGAAGTCATACCTACTGCAGAGCTATCATGTATTGATTTTCAGAACTTTCTGTGCAGCTTTGTGAAAGAAGGAATTAAAATGAACTTATTGAAGTACAAGCATTTCTCTTTTCTGTCACACAAGTGCTCCATATGGTCATTGAGCTGGGCTAGTGGAGGTGTGGTGGGACATGTTTTCAGAAAACTGTTTTACTCTTGTGTTATTCATGCTGAACGTTGTAACTGAAATGCCATTTGCTGTGCTGTCAGCTATTGTACTGGCCACTGCGGGGCTGCCAGAACAGAAAGACAGACAGATGCTATTAATGCCATGCAGAATTACCAGAATGAAAAGTATTTCTTGTCTAATAAAATGGCCTGCAAGTTGGCTGAAGTGAAATAAAATAACATACATATGTTAAAAATGTGTCTGCAGACACTTAAGCATCTACATACATAGTTATATATGCAAATACAGGTATATGTTGTACATATATGTATTCAGATGTATATGCATACATTCTTACACATATCTACATAATGGAATCCATTGAGCTAGCAGCAATCCCTTCTCGATTTTTTTGTCTGCCTCATTTCTGAATATGGTAATAGTCCAGACATAAATATAATAAGACACAGAGACTTTCTTTTGTTATTAAATTAATTAATTTAGTTTTGGATCCTTACCCATCTTGTAAGGTTTCCTAAATAAATAAGCAGAGAGCTATGAAAGTTTGGGACTCTTATTTCTATGTACCACCTTTCTCTTTACTCCTTATCTCTCACTAAGAAATCCTTTACAGGGAAAAAAAAAATGGTAAAAGTGAGATAAGGCAGATAAAAAGTAGTAAAAAAACAGTTGTTTGAGTGTTAGATGCAGAATTTAAAAAATGAAAAGAAAGAAATCACTTTCTGACAAAAGTTTAAAGGAACACTCAGTTTTATCAGAGAACTTCCTAGCCATCAGCTTATTCCCCAGAACACCTAGGGCCATTGGATCATCATATTTTTTTTAACCAAGGGTTTTCATTTGATTCAAGTTTGGTGAATAGCTTTATAGCTTTGGTGAATGCCTTATAGCTTTCTTTGTAAGAATTGGTGACAACTGTATTAATAACGTCTTTTGGGAACCCCAAAGTATAGTGGCCAAAGCACCAAGCAACTAGGACAATAATTGTCCAGCAGCCATTAATTGAACAGTTATCCATATATTAGTTGTAAGTTAATTATCATTCAAGGTACCTACTTCTTAATAGATATATATTCCAGTGCATGTTTTCATGTTTCACTCTTGTACCTTAATTGCAAATTTTCTTTCCCACTATTTTTTGTAAGTAATGGGTTTAACTGTTAGATTTTGCTAATTTACTGGTCTTGAGGTGTACAGAAAAATGTTTATATGATATTCCATCTTTAGTCTGCATTCTAGCACAGAGAAGAAAATACTGTCTCCTCCAAAGAATTTGATCTTTTTCTATCACCTATCTTGAATGCTTCAGTGACGCAGAGATTTGTTCATTCTGGTGGAACTCATCAGATGTCAGAAGCACCCCATAATTCATTGTGCAGATATTTGTGTCATTTCCTTTGAAGCATGGAGGAAACTAGTGCCTCACCTGAAATATCTTGAAATTCCATTTGTAGCAAACCCATTGCAAATGGCTGGCTGTGGGAATTGCAGAGAAGAATAATTCTGATCGCTTATATAGAGGACATAAGTTGTGTATGTCTGTTCTACCCCTGCCCTTTTCCCAAGAAAAATCTTGTTTTCTTCTGTGATATTTCCTCCCTACAATGGTGAGCACTGGTTCTGTTTCTCACTAATTAACATGACAGTGTTCATTCTAGGACCACCTTGACACCAAAAGTAAATGCTGTGTTGACAGGTTAAGGCAAATTTCTTTGCTGCTTGTTACAGGTCTCAAAGAAAATACTGCATCACAACAACATGACTGTTTCTTTCAAAACTATTAGCTCACAAAGACAAAATTGTGATATTATATATATAATTACAGTTTGGCATCTTGCATGACAGAGGTAATACACCATAGCTGCTTCTTAGAACAGTGTTGATTTAAACAGCCCTTTCTCTCTTTTTATTATGTTGTCAGTCAAAAGTTTCAGTGAACACCTAGCATACTGCTGGAATTGTAGCCATGAGCTTAAAGTATACTTTATGTCTTAGGTCATTTATCAAACCTGCTAGTTTGCCATAATTGATGCTGCTTTCTGTTTCTGATCAAGGAACAGCTTTTTGGAAACTTGGCAAAGAGGAAGCTTGTATCTGTTTCACAGACATTAATGTTAGATCTGTGCAGTACTGGCTGAGCCAGTAATGTATATTTGATGTAGTTCAGGCATGTAAATATCACTACATCTCTCTCTAACTTTGTAGAAAAACAATAATGAAGTTAACAATTTCATGTGCTTATTGTGATTTGATGTCATCTGCAGGAGAACAGATGTCAGGTGGTACCTTAGGTGGTGCAAAGTTAGCATTGCATAGACAGACCATACTGGATATAGCACAAAGCCTGCTTTATACAAAAATAATCAGTGCCTTTTTCATCACACATTTGTTCTGTTTCTGATCTGGTACTAGGAGTCTTAAATCTAGTCTTACTGTATGGTAGGTCTGAGCAGTTTGTATTGGACATATACAAAATGTGAAATAAAGCACTTCTTGATGAGTTTAGTTTCTAGCTGATACACAAGTATTTTCTCTTCATGCCGTATCACAGGATAGCTCACAGACAACAGTGTATTCAGCTTCAGCTATTTCAAGAAGAGTGTGTGATTCACTGCTGGAGAATCACTGATCTGGACTGTTGGAGTAATGTATTATTTCTTGGGAACACTGAAAAATTCTGCATTATGAAGCAAAACTACATTTTACTGCTTCACTCCATGCCCATTCTCCAGTCCTTTTTCTGAAATAAATATGTCCAGCCTGAAGCCAGGATTCCCTTGTAGTAGTTTGTTCAGATCATCCATCAATAAAGCACACTCACAGCTGCCAGTTCTGTTAAGTCAGATTGTACAATATCTCTGTTTTTAAAGAGACTGGCAGAGTTTAAGACATAAGGAAGACACAGCAGCTAGGGGCATGGCCATTGCTAGTAAGACACAGAGGAGCATAGGAAGTCATAAATAAAATACACAGCTGAAATAGAACATGCAATCAATTTTACTCATTAACTCACAGCTTCCTTTTGGGTCTCACCTGGTAAGTCTACACTATACAGTTGGATTTAGTGTATCTTTCTGGACATCAATATCAGGGTTTTTCCAGTTTCCCTCTAGAGGTTGACTGCTATCTACAAACTAGAAGTGAATTGTGCAGTGAGCCCAAAATATTAACACTTCTCTCAAATTGCATCCTTGTTTGTGGTTGGATGGGATATGTTGCAGCCGAACTGTAGTATAAACAACAATTCTGTGGATACAATTGCAAGACCATCTAATTCAGAGACAGTTCTATGTGACCCGGGCACAGAAATAATCAAGTGTTTGCATTATTTAACACAAATCAAGCATATTTGTTAAAATATGTCCAGGATTATCAAGGTGAAATAGACTGCAAGTTTAAATGAATGCTCTTTTTTTTTTAGGAGTATAGCATGAATATCTTAAAAACCCTCAATCCCACAAAGGGTTTTAAAAATAATTTTAGTGTGTTTTCTCAGACTTTTAGTGTATATGTAAAGTTAAAAGCTAGACACAAGTAGGTCTATCTGAGTTTATATCAATGGAGAAACTTCAAAACCTTGATAGTAACATGAGTCAAAAAAATCTTAGTTAAGTTATTCCCTTGTAGGAAAAACACACTGCAAAAAGGACCCACTTAACATAACTTTGAGAGTTGCATGTGCATTCTAATCTAGTCAGATTTATAGGATTAATTCTACCAAACAGAACATGACAATAGTCACAAGAAAAGTAGTATGGGAGAAAAGACTGCATGTGAAAACCTAGGCCTCTTCAAACACCAAAGAATCTGTCAGTTACAAATATCTGAAACCAAAAAGGGGAACTAATCTTCTACCAGTCTTTCTTGCCTGAAAATCATCAGGCATCGGAGGGGAGCTGAAAACTGGATGAACAACCAGGCTCGAGGAATTAGAGCCAGTGGCTCAGAATGTACCTGGTGCTCCTCAGGGATTGGTGTCACAGCTAATATTAAGTAATGTTTGTGTTCAAAACAGTGGGACAGAATGGACTCTCAGCTCTTTCACAAGTAGTACCAGAGTGATCAATAAGCTAGAGAGTATGGCTTTCACTGAGAGGAAGCTCTATGTACTGGAGAAGTGGGTTGTCAGGATCCTTATGTATTTTTTAACAATCCAGTTTTGGGGTCCTCACCACAAGGAAGACTTTTACAAACTGGAGCAAGTCCGATTGCTGAGCCATACAAATGGTTTGGAGAGTGGAGCAGAAAATGTAGAAGTAGAAGCAGAGAAAACTGAGCTTGTTCAGCTGAGCTGAAGAAGAGAAAGCTAAGATAAGGGGATCTAATTGCTATCTTCAATTACCTAAGGGGTGGTTTTAGAGAAGGCAGGGGCAGACTTCCTTTAAAGGAGGGCAGTGAATGTGGAGAAGGCAATGGGCACAAATTACAGTCAAGGATATTCCAGATGATGATAAGGAAAAAATTCTTCACTTTGAGAGTAGTTAGCCATTGCAGGAAGCTGCCTGAAAAGCCCATGGAACCCCAGCTTCTGGAAAATTTCAGGTCTGTGAGTGCCCTGATCTAAGTTCAGATTAGCACTGTTAAAATTAGCAGTTGTTTGGAGTAAATGGCCTCCAAATGTCCCTTCCACTCTGAATTATTCTGTTTCTTTGGGACTAATGGAAGCAAATTTTATGGGTAGATGCAACCTAAGCAGACTGAGGAGAGGGTTTTGTGCATCTCTGTGGCTTGTCAGTGTCATGTTGGAACATATGTGTTCACTGGTGATAAAATTATGATAGTGAAACAATCTGAAAAGAAAAGGCTCCTTTCAAAGGCAGAAATCATGTGGCACAGCATGAAAATAGCAGCCCTAAGATCCACTTCCAAAAGCAAGTAAGAATCTAGTGCTGTTTGCAGAGAAATGATGGGGTATCCATCTTATAAATTACATAGCAAGTATGAGTGGAAAATTAGTCATGTTCTGGATCACTAAAGATTACAAGTAGTTTTGAAGGGTAGCCAATATCTTTTGTTTTATTTGCAAAGTAGATTATAAAGCCAGAAGAGATTTTTACGATCATTTAATCTGACCTATTTAAAACATGCATAGCATTTTCTCTTTATATATAGCATATATTTTAGAACTAATTTTTCACTATACAAATTTTTAGTGGTAAAGAATCTAACATAACTCTCAGCAAATTGTGCCAAAGGTTAATGAACTTCACAGAACTTTGTTTCTAGCTGGCTTAATCTTCCACTTGTGGGTTGATTTTATGCTTTTTCTGCTACAGTGAGAAATGTCATAATAACTGCTGAAATTTCGGCTTTCCCTCTAGGTATTTGGAGAGCGTAACAAAGTTTGCTTCTTACCATTTTACTCCAGGGTTTTGAAACTCCTATACCATACATACTTTCTGAGCTTGCAGTTCTCCAGGCCTCATGGAGCCTGGGAGAACCTTCATGCAATAACTAGGATTCAGCAGGACAGCCCATTTGCAAACTTCTTTTGACTCATAAGTTGAGAAGGGCTTTGCATGATAAATTCAAGATTCAGGACCTTCAAAATGCTCATTCTAAAAACCAGTTTTCCAGTCCATTATTTTGAATCTCCCTCCATTTTTCAACTTTCTTCATGGCAGGAAAGGATGAGCATGCTGTTTCACTGACCATCACATAACAAGCCAAATATATTTAAAAATACACTACATAATATGTTTCAGGTTTGTTGCTCTTTGTTGCTGAGTTTATGAAGTGATCCTGCTGTCTATATTTCCCCTCTGTGATAGTTGACATTTTTTCTTAGTTTGTGTACTTCATGTTGTTTACATCTTGATCGATGATGGTTTTCTGTTTACAATTCATCTATTGATTTTATATCCATTTAGTGAACACCCACATCAGTTTTGCATTGTATGAATCTCTTAATTAACTCTTCACTTCATCTTTCAGTCTTCTTTTCTCAGCTATATTAGAAAATGCATTAAAATGCTGTGTTTGTTGGGACATGTTTTCTGTAAACTCATGTAAACTTATTGTTCAGAACATAATAGTAAATCTAAAGACAAGTGCCCACAGTTATCTTGGAAGGCAGATTAAGGAAAGATATATTTGATGTAGAGGACAGTGTAAAAATACTAAGTATAAGACTATGCCTAAATTATCGACTTTATGTGTAAGATACACTCGTGAGCTGGAGAAAAAGTATTTGCTGCACTTAGTTCAAAAAGTTCAAAACACTCCACCCCGTATAAATTCCTTCTACATTGTGTGAATGAGGGGTCATAAAGATTTTTCTAATTAATAATGGTATTTGAAGAGGGCATTCCCTATCAAGTCATGATAAGGATCAAGTCCAGAGACTTGCTAGGTTCAAAGACCACTAATCACCAGGCAATTACTTAGTGACAAGGCTGGTCCAAGGTCAGGCCAGGAAGGCAGTCCATTTGGCCTGGGTCCAAATCAGAGGGGTCCGTGGCTGCAATGCAGCTGTAATATCACTTGGGTGGGAACATGATGGCAAGCATCATCCTCAAAGGAACTCCTGAGGAAATGGGGGGAGTCCCAGTGAAAGCTTCCTCCAGCTTTTCCTGGAGAAGTTTCAGAGTTAGCTAAGGCTTCTTGTTGAGGAATATTCTCCTTTTCAAAGAGCTTTCTTAGCAAGCTGGCCTTGCAGACATGTAGGTAAACTCTAGTTGTGACAATAAAAAACTTGAATGGCAGAGCAAAAGGAGTCCAAAGAATTGACCAAGGGACACACTGTTGGTGTTGCTCTCTTGACCAACATGTCATTCTTCCTCTAGAGTGTGGGCCTTAAGCTCTCTCACACAAAGCAGGGAAAATCATTCTTTGTGTCATTGCATTAATAGAGGATTTTAAAATCAAGTTTTTCAGCAGCCAGTGAAATTGCAGTTCTGTTTCTACTGTTAGTACTGCAACTAGTACTCCATAATTTTTTGAGTATAATTTCTGTGCCCTGTGAGTATATATTGATAGACAAGAAATGCCATTTCAACTCAGAGAGTAAGAAATTATCATAATATCTTATTAGGTCTTCAATAAAGTGCATCATTAACCAATTTCTATTTTCTCATAGAGAAATTTGAAAGCCACATGTGAGAATTAATGTGCTTGAATAGACTGATGAAACAAGCTTTAGGGAGGAAAAAGGAGTGCCCTGAGCTCAGGCTGTAGGAGGTAGTAGCTTGCCAGTGTAAAATACATCACCTAACCTTTCCAGCTGTCAGTCCTGGCCTGTATGTGTGTCTGTTTCCCAGACATCAGTAGAGACACAGTTCCTACAGTAGCCATGAGACCGAACCTGACCTAGAAGAAAAATCATCTAAGTAGCAAAACACAAGCCAATCACCAAGTCCAACAAATTATAAGCTAAAAAAGGGCTCTGATTATTTTCATTTCATATCCCAACACTGGATGCAAAGAGAGTTTTCTCCAGATTAAGCTGAAGATAGCACAACATACATCTGGAGTAATTTACCCCACTTTCCTGCTTGTCTTCTTTCACACTAGAATTTCTATTTGTTTATACTTCTCTGTAGCAGCATTGTCATTATTGATGTTTCATGCAACTTCTAAAATCTTTAGTTACTGCATGTGTACACTTTAAAAGGTTACTTATACATTTGTTTGATTTTTAATAAGAGGATATAATAGCTTGTAATAACTTATAGGTTAATCTCAAACAGCAAAAGCCTTGGGAAATGGAAAGGTTTGGACTGCAGAAACTTGAAAAGGATGGCAAAACATTTTGACAGGAGGACTTGTCTGGGAGTGTTACTCTTTTACACATCACATTTCTCTCTCACGTAGCCCTTGCTAGACAGATGGCTTGCGTTTGGGCCTCTGGCTTTTATCTTTATTGGTCCCAAAATGATGGGGGTTTTGTGTGGCATAGGTTACTTTATTTCAATTTGAATATGCTAGATTGTCAGCCTGCTGTAAGCCTCAGTGCTGAGGCTCATCTGGTAATTTATTTCACTTGAAATCCATTGCTATTGTATGGAACACAACACATTACAAGTCATGGTAATATATGCTTTGTGACATTTTTATTTTCCAAAGGACCCGACACCTTCCAGATTTGAAATGGTGGGTGGTTTGGCAGCGGTGTGGCTGCTATGCAAACAGGCTAATGCCTGTATTCATATGTGTGTGCTAGTTGTAGCTTCAAAACACTGCACATGCACTGTGTAATTAAAAAAACAGAAAAGACATTTTCTGAGACAACATGATCTGCTATAGGAATATCAGCGTGGTTATCAAGAATTCATGGCTCTCAATACAGCAGTGGCAGCACAATGGAAAGTAAGAAGTAAAGCTGATTGTTTGGAGGTTCCTCAATGGTCAGCGGGGAAAGAAAATTGACAGCAGCAGCAGCTGCTGCAGCAGTCTCATCAACAAAAGAAAACCCTTGTGCTTCCCAAAACCAATTTCCAATTGTGCCATGGTCCATGTTCCATATGAAGTGCCAGATACTAAGTTCTCATGGGGGAGAGAAGCCTGAAGTCCTTCTGGCTCTTATAATGGCTTTTTTTTTTTCGATTTAAAATAGTGCTGGGTTGTGCTTGGGGGCAGGGAACAACAGTCTGAAAGGAGAAATGCTTGAGAGACATTGGACCTTATAGGAAAGACCGCTTACAGAGAAAGCTTTCATCAGTTCTGCTCACCTAGAATGTGGCTTAATTTACCTTGGGATCTTGTTAGTTTTAGTTCATTTGTTAGCAACATAATGGCATCAACTCTTAAGGTCTTGTCATATCTAGTTCAATGTAGGCTGTTATTGCTGCAATATAGATAAAATGGACCAGCAAGACATTCTGTGCTGAATGCATATACACATGAGAATATTAGCTATATTCTTTGCTGTATAGGTTAGTGGCGCTCCTGTGTGGGTCTGTGAAACAAGATCCCAAAGTTTATTTGGTTATTTTAAATCTATTTAAGGAATGTTTTCATTGTCTTCCTTATATATTAACAGCAAGGGAATTAATCTAAGAATGTGATCACAGCATGTGATTCTGTGATGATGTGTCATTGACTGAACTTTTTACAGAACTTGGTTTTGCATTTGCCCTGTTTCCACATAGTGTATTGAATGACAGCTTAAATGACTCTCTGCTCTCAGTATAGTATAATAATTTCAGTTTGATTTTACAGTCCCCTATATATCATACTACTAAAAGAGTAGTCATGGTTGTGCTAATAACCACAATTTCTGAAATCTTCCCAATGGATCTCTGCTGTAAGATGACCCTTTTGCTACAGAAAACTTAGTGCTGAAAATATCATCTGTGAGTTTCTGGGCTTTTTATGTCCTTTTTCAGAAGTTGAATAATCCAGGAGCTTTAGCTGCATTAACCTGAAAAGTGTCAGTGGTAAGGGGTACATGTGTTTATGCTGTTTACCTGTCCCTCAAGGCTAGGTAGAGATTAATTTTATCAACTCATCAGAAAAAGGCATTCCTCCTTTTAAGAAAATCATGGAATCCTTCATTGTTCATATGTGCTTTGCAAGACTGTGAAATGAAAACGTGCATTTATCATGACTTCAGGGAGAGTTGTAAACTCCTATCAAGACTTTCCCAGGTTTGCTGGTGGTGCCACCTGAGCTTTCCGGGGAAGGGCTAGCTGTGAAAAGCCTATTTGTACTGCAATTACAGTTTCTAACTGTGATTTAGACATCCTGTATGCCCTTCTCCCACAAGAAACACCATACGCCCATTGTTTCAGCACACATAGTAAAAACTGTAGTGAATACTTTTGGTAGAATACTTATGTATGTAAATGTTCTTTTTATCCATTGAATGACATTTTATAAATAGCTACTTTTCCTTTTCCCCTTAGCAATACCTTAAGCAAAGACACTGTTCTTTGTCCTCAAATGATCCAGTGAATTTATGATACATAATTAATCGTAATGTCAGCAAGTTTGGCACAAAGTGTTGTTAAGCATAGTAGGGAGTATGGTGATTTTATAATTAATTCACTTCAAAAGCCAGCAAACAGTAGCATACATGGACATCCGACAGCTGCTTTCCTCAACTAAATCTCACCACTGAGACTTGATTCCAAGAAAAATAACAAGTCAGGCTTGTTTAGTAGTGCTGCAGCTTGGAATATGAACCTTGACAAGGAGAAAAATCATTTCTACTCTACTAGTTTTTCATGAGCTGGGGCGAAGAGTAAATCTCTCCAATGGCAAAATAAAGCTGTCAGACAGTTTGTTCATAAGATGCCATTGGACACCAATATGCCTCCTGATCTTTTTTATAGGTTGCTAATTCTGAAAGAAAAGTCATCTTTGCCTATTTTTTTGTGTATCAAGGCAACAAATTTTTAAGAAGCAGTTAACAAAAATGCAGACTGCTACTCAATAACCAGAAGTCACCCCTGTTGCCTTACTGAAAAGAGGTTTTAAACAAATTTCTAGTATCAAGGATAAGATCCTATGTTTGCTGCATTATATTTTGAAATTGATATATGCATGCATAAAATACGTTCTGTGAAAAATTAGGAGGCAAATAAGAACACATTCAGGCACTGAATAACGTGGCCACATGAGACAAGAGCATGAGTAAGCAGGTAGTAATTTTGTTTTGGAAGCACTTGCATGGGTTCCCTTCTTCTCTGTCTTTACTGGACATAGATAAAAAAATTTAGGCTCTTCTCAGGCCAGCCTTTATGTACCAAAACATAATTGAAGCCTAAGAAGTATGATGAGGACAGATTGCATGATTCTTCTCCTCCAGGATATGTGGGATAGCCAGTGCTCCTGGCTGGGCATCTAAATGTCTGATTCTAGTTCGTGATACTGAAAGTCATGGAAGTTTTTCCCGTTTGGGTTACAGAGATGGCTATCCTTATCCTTGCCTGCACTAGAAATGCACTCCTTTGTGGCAGTGGAAGAAAAAGACAGCAATTAATTCCTAGGTGCTCTTAAGAAAACAGTGAATAGGGTGTGTTATATTAACTGTACTGAAATTTGGGACAAAATTAATTGAAAATGCTATTTTTGTATATATCAAGCTAAAATAATTAGCAGTAATTTGTATGCTTTCATAAGTATTTTCCAATATTTATCTACATTTTATGTTCAAATCTTAACATTTTTAATTTATAAATTACTTTTGAAGTATGATGTAATTCTGAGTATCAAAGAAAGCAAAAACTTTTTAAGTATTGTTGCATTAAAATGCCTTGGGCATGAATTTAGACATCAAATCATATCAATTCTTATATTAACAAGCAGGCTAAGAAATTGTATATTTCAGGGTTCAGTTTCTGAGCAGACTTTAAATCTTAAATTTTCACACAGTTTACACAGCTTTTGCAAATAAATAGCACTGAAATAGTCTGACTGCCTCAGTGAGCTCTTAAAGAAAACAAATGCTCCAGGCTAGTCATAGTAAAAGAAAAAAAAAAGTTTATTGGATAGTAGCACTGTGAAAAAAGAACTAAAACATACACAAGTATTTACAGAATGAAAGTTGTCATAAATAAGAAACTAAAAGTTTCAGGTCATATTTCCATTAAACTCACAAGCAGCTATAAATAAGTAGACCTAGTTTGCTGAAGTGGCCGATATCTCTTTTTCATTGTTTTCCTTTTGTTGGTTTGGTTTTGAATCTTTGGGTTTTTTCCCCAAATTTCCCATGTGCTCAGATGCCCCATCTGTGTGTTGCTATGAGGGTTTGACTAATCTAACTTTTTGACATTAGTAGAATGTTGACTTGCTGATGCAATCTGTTTTCATAAATACTAGGCATGGTTTAAACCTTCCTTAGTTGGCCACAAAGAAAACCAATTTATCGTTAACAAAATGACTGTAACAACATAAGAATTTGCTTCTCTTACAAATATCACATTACATTCATGTGTATGTATTACACAATGCAATAGAGAGCAAGAAGTATTACTGAAAAAATGGAAAAATCAAAAAAATAGTAATCGAAAGAAAAATAATCTCAACACTATCACATATAGTAGTTGTCATTTGGTCTCAGAAAGTCCACTTAAGAAGTCACTGTGTGCACAGGTACTTTCATTGAAATCTGGAACTGTGACCACCACCCAAAGTCATCTCTTCAGCTCTCAGTTTCAGAAAATTCAGCCTTCCAGGTGATCACTTAAAGTGGCACAGCTTGCGCACAATCTGCCCGGGGTGTGAACAGGAGCAGATTCTGCTTTACAGCAGAGCACCTTAAGTTCTGCTCTTGCCATGAAACTTCTCAGCAGCTGCAGGTTCAGTCTAGGCAGGCATTTCAAGACACAAGTCAGGGATGGCGAACCTGCAAAGTGTCTAATCAGCTTCATGTTGGTCCTAAGCATATGCATAATAATAAAGACTAGCAAAATAAAACAGCACAAAATAAACTTTGTTGACAAAGCCTACCCAGCTTTGACACTATCGGCTTTAAGTATCCTAAACTGGAACATGTGGATGTACTTAATGCATGAGTAACAGCAAACCGTGTTTGCTTATTTTTTCCAAATTCTAAGTCTTCAAAAGCTGAGATAAATGGCTCACAGTGTTCATAAAAATTATTTGACCCAAGTGAAATAGATACTGCTGATGGTGTAAGAAAAAAAGATGGCAATAAGAAGCAAGGTGAAAGCCATGAAGCACATGTATTAGCATGCTGAACTTTTCAAACAGTGATAAAATTATTCTTTCAGTGCCTGTTTCTTCAATGCAATATCAGATAGAATTCCTGCACAGGTTCTAATGAACCATGACCTAAAGTCAAGTTACCCTTGTGTGAGGCTAAAAGTATTGTATGTTATAGTGTAGCTTAATGCAAAATGTGCGTGTAAAGAATATATTTTATTCAAAAGTAGAAGGAAGAATTATACCTGCCTTTCCACACATGCAGGTTAAATTTTTTTGAAGTTTTCTCTTTCATTTCACCACTGTATATTATCTCTTGGCAATAGTTTTCATTTCTACTGATGATTAATTTAGACTTCCAAAGTTGTAGTACATTTTTGAAAGTTGTCTTTGGACTTTATTTGCCAAAAACAAGAACTGGGTAATTAATTCAACTTGTGCTGGTTTAATCTGTTCCATTAATAAAGAAGTGAAGAATTGAAAAGAATATTTTCTGAAAATAATGTCAGTTATACACAGTGTCGTTGTTGACACTGCCTAGTATCTATTAGGGAATCTGTAATATTAATGGATAACTGGAATGGTTCTATAAAAATTTTTTTAAAAATAAAAATTAAAAAAAACCCCAAACACCTGAAAGCTATCCAGTACAGTGAATTAATACATAATTGCTTTCAGGGGATTAGCTAAATCTAGTCATTAAAGTTAGGCAGGGTCCCCACTGAGCAGTTTTCACTGGTCCTGTTTTTCAGTGGTTCTGAGCCGTTGGCTTCAGTTTGAAAGTGTTCCTAGCCTGTCTTTATAAACCATTCCCTTTGATTTCAAGAACCAGATAGAGGTCAGGAAAATCTCCTGACAGGCAGATGCAGGATAATCTTTATCCTGAGCAAGTTGTAGCTGGCTTTGATTCACCATGAGAGGTGGTGGATGCAGATAGAGTATAAAGGTTCAGAAAGGAATTAAGCAAATTCATGGGCAGTGGATTTATAAACAGACACTAATAGAAACAGGCAGAAATGTACCTTGTAGCATCCTTAACACAGTGAACTGATGCTGAAGGAGTGAAAAGATATTCAACCACAAGTAATAGCCAAATTCAGATCTTTTTCTCTACGTTTGGCCCTGTCCAACACAGAATTCTGGGTGAGATGAGCCATGTTCTTAACAGTGCTGCCAATATTAATTTCTGTTGCTATTCTTCCAAAAATAAAGTGCTAGGAATGGGAAAGAACCACCTCCCTTTCAGCAGAAGTAACACGCTTCTAGTCTCCTTCAGTAGCCATAGGAGTCAGACAGGCTTTGTAGATCATTGTTGGAAAAATCCTGCCTTTTAATGAAGGAAGAATGAAGAGCAAATTGGAGGGAAATTTGCTACAGGGAGGACATGATGAATAAAGAATTTTTTAGCTTCTCCAGGTAGTTTACACGTAAGGAATACAGACAGAAGCCCACTGGGGGCTGTGTTGTGAATGGAGCCTACTTAATGCAGAGCGCCATGGAGCATCTGTCTGCTTTATTCAGTTCCCTAATCTGAGTTCTCTTGGTATTGCAGCTTCAGTTGATGGCACTGAATAGTTTTGAAATAACAGCTTTAAAATGTTGAAAGTAGTGCCATTTTTATTAATCAGTTGCATTTAAAAATAATAAAACCAAATGGTTTTATTAAATGCTCAGTAGAATATAGAGTGTGCTTTCAAAAGTTACACATTTTGAGACTGTTTGGCTACATTAGAAATAAATATATTATTGACTGTTGAGAGTTCTGTTCATACTACATTAACTTTGGTTTGGTATGTTTTTATGTTAAATAAAATGGTTCACACAATGATACATTTCTGAGATGAAAAAGGAATTGCTTTTTTATGACACTGAAAGATCTGTGAGAATACAAAGTTCCCCTAGTCCTTTACATTTTTCTGAATATTCTGTAGAAGGGGAACACTTCTTGGTAGAAAACACTGATGACCAGATTCTTTACATACTTTGATTTAATAACTGCAAATGTGAACTAACATTGTACATGGATTTAAATAAGTTGTATTTTGCATTAATATTAATCAAAACCCAGCACTGCAAACCGTTTCAACCACTGTTAACTGTATTACATATAAATGTTAAAGGCATTTGTGTGTGCATGCGTGAGAGAAAGATCTGAATCACTAAAAATATGGTTTTAATGTGATGTTTTGACCATATTCCTATGTCCACATGCCCCCTTAAAATAAGATCAGCCATTTTGCCCTTAATAGCTGTGGTGTGAGAACAATCTTCTAACTTTGTAAGGTTAATGAACATTCTAAAAACTAAAATCTGTGTCCATTTTCTTGATATCCACATCTTACTCTGATGCCATCATTACTCTGACACAGTAATAAGTGCACAACATCTTGCAAGTGGCTCCTCCTCAAGAAGGAAAAATGGAAAGGCATCCTGATCATATCTTAGTACACATAAACCTAAATGCTTCGTACAGCAGCCCTAGAAGAAGAGCTGTTTTGTGCCCAGAGAGAAGTTCTGCATCAAGGTTTGGTTCTAACCAAAATCCCAAGGCAGGCAGAGTATTGCACCCACTCCTTCTTCTCATGATGCTATTTGTCCACAAAAGCTTGGGGAGAAAATAAAAAGACAAAAAAAGCAGTCAATCACTAACAAGAACAAAAAGTTATCCAATGACTCAAAATTTGTTCCTGTGATAGAAAAGATTACTTCAAAAACAGAAGAAATATCTTCTGATAGTACTGGTCATAGCAATACACTTGACAACTTTTATATATGTATTACTTTTTTTCTCCTACTGTTTTTGTCCTTAAACTGAATTTATATAGTTCTGATGCCATATACCATTGATATTTTAGCAGAATGTATGAAAAAATAGTCTGCTGCTTAGAATGATATCCATTAATCATCAGGCTTCATGTCGGAATGCATACCACTTCAACTTGGATCAACCCTTTCCAACAGCTTCCAAAGCAGAAAAAAATAAACAGAGGACTCTGAAACAGGACTCATCCTCAGAAGGAGATTATAGAGCTATAAACCAGGGTGAAATGTGAGAGGGCAAGAGTGATCCTACTTCTAAAAATGTTTTTACCTGCATGATAGATCCCTCTCCCTTTGAGCCTTTCTTTTCTACTGTTCTCTCAGTCTCTCCAGTGCAGGGTTTTACTATTTTGCCCAGTCATGGTGGCGTCTTCAGTGTATCACCATGTATTCCTGATTGGGAACTTATGAACACTACACTCCTTTTTCTTGTCTGAAGGAATCAGGACAGCCACAAAGGGCTCTGTTCTCATTGGGCTGGCACATAGTGATGGCACACAAGTGTCGCCCCACTTTTTTCTTTTATTGACCACAGACTACCAAGGAGCTCCAGAGCCCCTTGTATGGACCACTGTGGTGCAGGGGGGTCTTACGTGAAGCACATCCTATTTCAGTGCACAAGGTTATGTCCTAATGGAAAGTCTGTCCCACTGCACAGGAGCTAGCTAACGGGAGCTGCCTACCAAGGGCCCCTCTATTGTTAGCCCTAAGACAATATGCTGGGCAATTACAAACTGCTGGTGGTGTTCAGAAAGGTCATGCTGGAATTACTGGTTGTGGAGATGGCTAGCTGAATATGTGCTGAGTGCAAACTTCTTAAAATTGTATGTTTGTTCTTTGACCTTACTGGAAATGTAATTATTTGTGTTAGTATCTTCCCAAGTCCATTTGTGTTCCTAAGCCTGGTGTAGTAGGTCTTTTCTACAGAATGAAGAAGGATGTGTCCAAATGGGGCCAGACCTTTAGCTAGTGCATATGCACTCTAAAAACAATAGATGTGAAAAATGGCTCTGTCTGTGCCAGATTACGTTCTGGGTTTAAAACTGTATGCCATTTATCATTCATATGATTTAAAACATGCCCTGTTTGTGTCTGTCATAGTGGTCTGTGACACCCATCACTGTAATCTGTAATTCTGCTATCACTTTCATCTGCTTTAATAATTTCTACAGGTTTCTGAATTTTTAACCCTCTTTTAGACATTTCTAAGTAATTTGCTTCCTTCTGGTGCTTTATTTAGCAGTTTTGCTTCTCGCTGAAGTGCTTTCTGACTGAGTTGTGCAGTCCTTCACTAGACAGAAAGGGTGTAAACAAGAAGAATTTTCACTAACAGTCAAAACTACAGCATTTCCAGTATAGCATAAGAACTACCTTCAGAGATGAGAGGAAAAAAAATATACAGTAGGAGATTCAGACATCATTAATATTGTAGTTGGATCCTGTATCAATGAAAGCAATTCTGTCATTTACCCTTACATGCTTATTAGATAATCTTTTGGAAGCCAGGGCTACATACCCTCCTATCCAACAGATTATATTTCAGATTGGAACTGCTGCTGCAGCATTCACATGACACACTCTTCTAATTTGCAGCACTTAGTTCCCTAATAATCAAGTCACAGAGGCTGGAATGACCAATTTGGGGTTTAGAATCAAGTCACACTATTACCATACCCATTGCATTAGCGCAAGGCTAAATGGTCATACTGTGCAGCATAGTAAAATCTAATAAAAACCTTCAACCACCACGAATTTTTCACATTACCTTTTTTCTCATTAGTATTATTTTATATGATGTTTAGCAAGGATTATGTATGTAGTTTTTTGGAGATACATGAGGTACACAAAGAGAAAATCAGAAAAGTAGAGTATTTCTTATGTAGGAATTTACTTGTAAAATTTATTAATACGTGAAGTCTATGCAAATAGCTTTGTTTCATTTAATGAGAAAATACCAGCAGCAGATTAGATGAGGGAAAAAGATATTCCAAAGAACCATGTTTATAGGCTGAGTTCAATCATGTTTTCTAAATCAGATAAGTACATTGAGACGGATTGAGTTATTCACATGGGTTTGAAGGTAACCTCATATTTAAGTGTCTTTCTGAACTGAAGGAATAAAAGAAACTTTTAAGGGCTTTTTTTTCAAATTAGAAATTAAAATAGAGGAGGGTTATTTATTTTTTTATTTACACATTAGAGGCTTAGAATTAGCATTAGAAATAAATTTATGGCCATATATGATAATGCTAAGTGACAGGCCCAATTCCAAGAGATACGATCATATCAAAGTTGAAATCACCTTTGCTCAAATATTAAATAATTTATACTTTTAAAAAAAATGTTGAGATGCTTTTAGAATTTTATAATATCTCTTTATGCTTTGATTTGGACCATCTGAAGAGAGCATGATGAACATGTTTGTTTTTCAATGAAGACAGATTAATTTCCAATTAAAAGCTGTTATTTAAAAAAAAAGAGAAAATTAAAGAATCTTTCTGTGCAGCACTTGTGATCAAATATTGAATAATGCATCTGATAACTTACTATATGAATTTGAAATTCATTGAAAATAATTATAGAACCTGCCAACATATTTTTATAACATAAACTGAGAACAATTAAAAAGCTAAACAAAGAGCATGCAAGATTAAAAAAAAATTCATTTTAATCATTAGAAATTGCATGAATACAGGAAAGAAAATATGTTTTGTTTACCTGTCAAGGTCCTTTGAGTTACTCAATAGTAATGAATGCATTTCTTTGCCAGAAATGCAGTATAGCTCTCTGACTATGTGTTGCTAATATCTGCATATTAAACACCAGAGCCCATGTAATATATTATGGAGGTCTATCTCTTTAATGCATCATAACCTGCATTTTCTTACCTTACAGAAGGGAATCCATATACCTGGTGGGTTGGAAAAGCCAACGAGAAGCACTACTATTGGGGTGGATCAGGACCTGGTATTCAGAAATGTGCCTGCGGCATTGAACGCAACTGTACTGATCCCAAGTACTACTGCAACTGTGATGCTGATTATAAGCAATGGTGAGTTGTTCACAAGAAAGCAGGGTGAGAATGACCAAATTCGTTTAACTTTTACAACACTGCCATTATTTTGAATGTCTTTTGTTTCTGTGTTTCCTCTTACCAATGAAGAAAGGCAAAAATACTACATTTGTGGTCCTTCCTGCAAAGTCTCTTTATTTCCATTTTATTCACAGTATCTGTGACTGTAAAAAAGGAGTGTATTTATGCTTTCATGTAAACTCAGATATAGAAAAGAATGCTAAAATTGCAAAGTCAAATCCTAATCAGAAAGTCCAGAATTTTGTCTGCCCATGCAACTTTGCCTCTATCATATTCAGTTATATTACAATCTGGTATTTAATTTTATCTCTGCAACTTCATTTTCCCTCAGAATTTCTCCCTTTTGGACTGCTATCACTGCATTTTCTTGTAGAATGTAAGACATATGAGTTGAAATAACAGACCGTAGCCAAAGGATGGTGGTCA
>VZTU01027104.1:0-18722 GCA_013400835.1 Zapornia atra | reverse complement strand
TAAAGGCAGAACAAATGGGCTTGATGTAGCATGCAAACATTTTACTTTTTAATTGGAGTTGTCCCAAGATAAAGTCAGACTTTATTTTGATGTGGTTTTGCTACTTTCATTCTGAAAGGTACAGCTTTCCAAAGTAGCATGCAGAGCTGGAGTACTGTGCTCCGTGAAGCAGCAGTTGACTGTTGTGAATGCAGTGAGAGCTGATAATACTAGGATTGATATAAAGTCCTCAGCAGCCTTTTCCTAGTGGTTTTTGCACTGTTTTATTCTCTTTCTAATACTCTGTGAGTATCCCAGAAGAGTACAGATTGTATGGGTCAGTGTAGTTAGGTGTTGTGTGGCCATCATGCCTACTTCAGCCTTGTCCTGCAATTAGGATTTGCAGTGAGACATGACGTTTTCATTTTCAAATCAACTGAGGTACTAAATTCATTACTGTCTCTTGGAAAGCTTACTGTATGTGTGTAATAGGTGATCCTATTAACATTTAAAAGTTATCTTTCAACAGTGTTGTAACTCTGTGTGGGGGCACATTTAAGTAGAGTCATGCAGTTTTCTTTGGTGCACCTAGAGGAGGGTTTCTTTGTCGTTAAATTATGAATTGAGGAAAAAAAGTTAGAAAAAACAATATCCCAGTACAACTGGTCTTCTTGATTATTAGGTAAACACTGATATCATAACTTCTTCAGGCCCCTAATTTAATAGATCTTTCAGATGCTTATTTAAGGTGCATATGTTTAAATGCTTCACATAGTGAAGTCCAGCTGTAGCTGAGCTCCCGAAGTAGGATTGAAATTTTTCCTTGATTTCAGCTTGTTTTCAGTTAAAGCATCAAGTTTATTTTTCCTGTACTTTTTTCCAGTAGAGTACTTCATAATTTCCTTGTTAGCTGCCTTGTGAAAAAGCATCGTTGTCTAAGACATTGTCATATAGGTTATAGAAGAAATTTCATTGTAGAAATCCCTGTTTCATCTTAATTTCCATAATAGGCCTAGTGTTCTGCCAAAGTTAATGAATATTAAACAATCCAAAAAAGTAGTGTGTATCTTGTACAGGTGATCTCATGGCTTATTGCTGCACAGAACCCTTCAAGTTTTCCTTCTGGTATTTTTTGAGGCCTTCTCTCTCCATCATAAGTTATATTTTAGCAACAAGTTCATGTATTTAAAGATGAGAGCCACTAAGTTTTGGGTTAAATGGTTGAAAGTGCCGTGGATTTGCAGCTATTTTAAGGAATGCTCTACCTTTTAAAGTGTTTTAGTATGATGGAAACCATAATGCAGAGTTATGGCATAACAGAAGTATTAAGAGGTAACTTTAGGAATTTGTAAGTTCTTCGCAATCATTTGTTATTTTATTTTAGTTACTTAACATGGAGAAACAGAGAAAGAGGCACAGGATGAGATGACCATCTTTTACAGGGAGTATTTTTTACCAGGGTTTTACAGAAATTCCCCACAGAAAATATGGTCTAGAAACTGTTTTGACATACAGATTTCAGGACAATTTTCTTCTCTCATAAATGAAATTATAGAAAATACAGAGATGAACCTGATTATATATATGGAAATTTTGGGGGTTAGCTGGCTGGAGGGAAAAAAAAACCAGCAGAAGAACCTTGATCTTGTTATCTCTCTTGAGATTTATTTTTTTTTAAATGTAAAAACCTCCCCCTTGTATCTTTCCAGAGATACATTTTCCCAGATATCTTGGCCTCACATATTTTCGTGAGATTATATCTTTACAATGTCTTTTCCAGACACTAAGTGGAGCAGGATGGAGTACACTGGATAATAACCAGTGGAGTTTGGTAGCAATCATTCTGTTTTATTAATTTAGATTCTAAGTAAAGCAACTGATTCTTCGTATTTCCTATGTGATACTGTGGTGGAGGACATGAAATTATAAAAGTATAGCTTCCTAGAGCACATTTCAGAAATAACTAGCGGTGCCTTTGAAAATGGATCGATTTTAGTTGTTTTAGTTGTAGAGCGCAGAAGTGCAGAACTTGCCTGTCATCTTAGGGTTGGACTGGATGCAGAGCGTTACAACAGGTTACATTTCTTAGTCTCTTCATATACAATTCCCTTAGGAATTCAAAGAGTTTCCCACTGAAAGGGACCTGAAACTTACTAATTGACTTTGCTGTTTTGAAGTCATCTGCTCCCTGGCTGTTCCCTTTCTTCTGATAGGTGTTTGTACTGTCCTGCTCAGCTGCTCCTGATGCCTGAGTTATCTCTGAATTGTGGGCATAATTTTCAAAAACAGTTTTAGCAGCGTTCAGCCTTTTACGCAAAGATGCCAACAATAAGCTGGTTCTTGGCCAGGGAAGGAGGTTAATTGCTTCCTCTGGTGTTTAAAGCAGCTGCAGTCCTGTATCGTATTATCTTCAGCCAAATACACATGGAGAAAACAAAAACTAGTATGTAGCGGACAATTACAGAGTGCAATATTTTCATTCCATCACATGATGTTTTGCTTTGAATCTATAATCCTTGCAAGTGAATTCCCATACTGTCAGTAATGACCACTGCATTAAAAAAGTCCTTGAATGGGTGGTCCTGTGCCTTAATAGCAAAACATCTATTCTTTAGAGAAATTTTGTAATTGAATGATGTCAGGTTACCAGAGGAGTGGGTTTGACTTCCAAATGCCATATGAAATGATGTCTCTGCTTTAAGAAAATGTGCAATCTTTAAAATTAGTATTTCCAAACTTTTAAACTGATTTCTGAGAAGGTCAAATGTAATCTGCTCCTTAATGGGCCAGTTGGCTGGTTGTCTACTACATGCTTCATTTACTATGAATAAGATAAATTAATTCTATTAATAAGAGACCAGCTGCTTCATGAATATTGTCTTTACTACAATGGAAAATATGATGCTGTGGTCACTGAACTTGCAGAGATCTCTTGGGGTTTTGTGGGCAGAAGTGCTATAGCAACTTGCAGTTTCCTATAATAGTAAATAACTTCGTATTCATCCTCCAGTGAAAAAAGCAGAGGACAATACAGTCCTTCTTTCTACCAAATGATATGTAAAGCAGTGTGATGTCTTTGCCTTCCTGTTTTTTCCTATAGTCTCAAAACTGTCATTATAAATAAATTTGGAATATAGGAGAATTGGGTGTTTAAGGGAATAATGGATTTCCATTGTTAAATGCAATTTTCTGCTAGTGTTACATCATGTAATCCCTCCTTGTCAAACTTCATTTTAAAAACAGTTTTTATCCTTGCTATTTCTTCTAGAAGGCCATTTTAGAGGCTTGTTACACTGACAGTTGAGTAACTCATTAAAAATAAACCTAATCTGGAAATTAAACTTGTTTATGCTCATTTTCCTTTCACTAAACATTTCTGCACTGCTGTTTACTTGGATTTGCTTGGAGAATAATCACATCCTTTTGCTAGACTGTACAAGCTGTCCTTGTCCTCTCTCCTAAGAGCTTCTCTGGTTTCTTGGTCATTTTAGTAGCTCTTTTCTAAGCCTTTTTGAATTTATTCAGGAGATCTGAAGTAAAAGTAGGGGAAACAGAAGTAGTATAATAATGTTGACAGGCTTGATCTTTGCTCATCATATTCTGTGAGAACATAGAATCATAGAAGGTGTAAGGTTGGAAGTGACATTTGCAGGTCATCTAGTCCAACCCCCCTGCAGTAAGCAGAGACATCTTCAGTAGATCAGGTCGCTCAGAGCCCCATCAAGCCTGATCTAGAATATCTCCAGGGATGGGGCCTCCACTACCTCTCTGGGCAACCCGTTCCAGTGATCCGCCACCCTCATAGTAAACAACTTTTTCCTAATATCCAACCTAAATCTCCCTTTTCAAGTTTAAAACCATTACCCCATGTCCTACTGCTGCATGCCCTCGTTAACAGTTCTTCCCAGCTTTCTTGTAGGCACCTTTCAGGTACTGGAAGGCCACTATAAGGTCCCCCCTGGAGCCTTCTCTTCTCCAAGCTGACTAATTCCAACTCTCTCAGCCTGTCCTCATAGGAGGAGTGCTCCAGCCCTTTGATCATTTTTGTGGCCCTGCTCTGAACGTGCTCCAACAGTCCGTGTCCTTCTTTTGTTGAGAGATCCATCATCAATCGTTACATGAAACCAGTGTTCATAGTCATCATCTGTCTGTGTGGCGCTATGGATTCCTCAAGTCTGTGTATGATAAAAGGTGAAAAAGTCTCGGGATCTGTAGCAGCAATAGCAATGAAGTAAATACTGAACTGAAGAAAACTAGCTTTTCCCACAATGTTACGAGATTCTAACCTGGTTACACTCTGTGAAGTGGAAATAATTTTGATTAGAAAGATAACGTGTGTCACACCGTGTTATGAACTCTGGGCTATGTTACACTATAGCTTTGCTTTTCAGATCAGTCGGAAGATACTGACTTAAATTACTTCCCTGCCCTGACTTATGCAAACTTGTATTTCACAGGACACCAAATGTTTAAACAATATGTTGTTGTTGCTCTGGTGTTTTGCTTGGTATAATTCAGGCATGGGAAAATAGCAGGGAAATTCTGTGTGTTTTCAGAAGTCTTATCTTCTTTTAGCTTAATATTCAAAGCAGGGTACAGGTGGTGCAATGCTTAGGTCATGTAGTTGGTTCTACTTGATATTTTGCAAGTTGCTTAAAAAAAAGAAAGATTTGCATATCAGATGTGCATTGTAGTGTCTGTTTGCCAAGGTATTCTTCTGTTCACTGGAAGGTGCTACGTAAATGAACACAAGTATCACCAAGAGGATTATTTTTCTTCTCTAAAGAGCATTTAAGTCAAATAAACATGAAAAATAAACTAGGTAACAATAAGAAGAATCATTGTGATTTGATTACAAGGACAAATAGGCCTCTTATTTGAATTACTTTTCACCTTTTGTGCTTTAGGAAAGTCTGTCTTTCTTCCTTTCTTTTCCTGTAGGTGAGAACACCTTAAAGTTTTTTCTTTTTCTCTTTTCACCCTCCCCTCTTTTTCTTTCCTCCTGCTTTTCCTCCTTTTCAAAGATGAGAGAGCCCAGTGTCCTGTATCAGTAATGCCTTCTCCTTGCTCTGTGCTAGCAGTCAAGCTCTCCCAAAGGCAGCCTGGAAATGTTAAATCAGATTCATTTCAACATCAGTCCTTCAGTAGTATTGAACAATGGCATTCTTCTTCTTGGGTGTTTGCAGCAAAACCTTTTCATAGTTCCTTCTTATCTATATAACTTCAGTGCAAGTTCACATCTTCTCAGCCTTAATTATTTAACTGTGATTGTAGCTCAGTATCATGTGCCTTACTGGTGTCTAGTTGATTAGATCTATTGTGGTTTTTTGCTTTAGCTAATAAATCTTTGGCCTTGTGTAAGAGAGAGATTAATTGATCTGATGCAGTTTGCCTTTGATAAATCTTTGTTGCCTTTTACTCTATTTTCCATCAATTTTTAAACTTAATTGTTCTTCAGTCGGTGTTCTAAATAATTGTTTGTTTTTAAGGTCAACCTAATGACGCATTCATGTTGTATCATTATCTGTGTTTCTTAAATGTAAGCATGTATTTGCTATATTATGAGAGCAGACTCCTTGGTTCACTGAATTTAAAAATCTTGGGTACAAAGCCCTGTGTTTTCATGTGTCTGAGTTTTAGTGTTAGGTTGTATCTGTCCTAGCCCCAGTTTGAGTTTATGGAGCACACTCTTTTTCCTACTTGTGTCTTAGCGCGAGAATTTTGCATTTGAACGGCTTGTTCTGTGTTGTCTTTTGGCTTTGATGGATTAAAAAGTGCAGTTTTGCAAGTATCATGAATGCCTGAAGAGATATTTTTTGAACTCAAATCTCCATCTAGGAAATTCTTAACTGGGTGTGTTGTACAGATATACTGGATAAGGATATACTAGCTTAATTTCATAAATTTATTGATGTAATTCAGTACAACTGAAGTAGTAGGGAAGTGAATGCACTTCAGCATTTCAACAACTGCCAGGACTTTGCTCTAGTTTTCAGAGGGAATTCTTTTCCTGCTACTTTTTGGTTTTTAAAAAGTATTGTGAGGCTTATGTGTTGGAAAGCTTGCCTTTCTTTTTTAAGAGTTGTAAATAAATTTGCTAGTATCCCAGCAAATGCCACTCCTCGTTGTCCTTGTGTAATCTGTTTGGGGACATTTTCAACAAGTCAAGAAATAGCGAATGTGGCGTGCCCACGGGCCAGGCAGCACTGACTGCGAAAGCAGTTGGTTGGTGGAGGAGGAAAACAAGCATATTTAATAAGCTGAACATGGGCTTGCAGACCGACAGATGCCAAAAATGTATGATCTCTGCAAGTATAAGTTGAAGGGTTTTATGGATATTGGGTGTGTTTGTTGTATTTATGGGTATTGAGTCTGGTTACTGCTTCTTGTTTTCAGGAGAATGCTGAAAAATTGTGAAGGGTCAGAGAAGACCCTTTGAACATATGAAGCACATCTGAAAATGCTCAGGCTCCTTGGAAACCACAAATACCATAAAGCATATGGCTTTTGCAATTGCTTAATCCAAAGAGAAACTTCAAGATTTATTTATATCACAGAAAAGAATCTTGATGGAAAGTTTCTCTATCTAACAGACCAAGGCGTATGAAGATCCAAGTGTTGGCAGAAGCTATACAAATTAGATGAGAAATGTGCAACTGTAAAGTTAGTAAGATATTCCTTAAAACTGATGGACTCTTCATGTCTGGAAGCTCTGAAATTATTTGGAATATTTTCTTTCTTTCTTTTCCCAAGATGCATTCCCTTTCACTTAAACCTGTTGGACCTGATGTGTTAAATTCTGAAACTCATGTTCAGTGGTAGCTGGGCTTGTTGATCAATTGGTTCCTTCTCATCTTAAAAAGAAATGTGTTTAATTTACTTTTGAGTCTTCAAGTTTCCATTACTTGGATGTACATGTGTATGGGGAGCCCTGAGATCTGGGAAGAGTACATCCTTAAGACATTTTATAGTTTAGTGTTTCTTGTGTTTTAAAATGCTTTCAAGTGAGGCCTCAGTTCCTTCTGGTAGTCTCCTTTAGTGCAGTCATTGTGATTTGGAATGGAGGTGTTATGCTATAATAACTGTCTTGAGGAGTTGGTGGTTTTGCTGTTTGGCTGCTTTTTTGGTTTGTTTTTTTGTTTGTTTTTTTAGGGGGTGGGGGTTGGGTGGTGGTTTTTTTTTCTTTTCCCCTTCTTAGATTGAATACTAGACTAGATGGTTTATTTTAGTGTTTATATACGTGCGTGTGCAAATTTGTGTTAAAACAAAACCAAGCAGTTGGAGATGATAACACTACCTTTATTTCCAGATATACAGACACTAAACAAACATGTTCAGTTCAAGTTGCTAAGCTACAGGTATGTAAAGATAGCAGAACTGACATTTTTGACAGAACCTTAATGGTATGAAAGTGGGGTTATGAGCTTAGCTTTGTTAGCCTGTAGGGATATAGATTGTCTGAAGTACTTCAGACATCATAAAATGTTCGTACTTCTTGTATATACATTGTTTTGTCATCTGCTACCATGACTGGTTTAATTGGAAAATAGACAGATACGCTGATTTAAATTAAATAACACAGAAGTGTGTCTACAAGCAAACTCTTGTAGGCATAAATGTAAGGCTTTGCACTAAGCAGTGGTTTCTTCTCACAAGTACAGTTGGTACAGTTGGCTTTTTGCTGTTTGAGCTTAGCGTTGCTGCATCTTTTGCTGTTGGGGAGCTGAAATCAAATGAGAAATCCTAAATATTTCATTTTATGAAGAGGGGTGAAGGCACAGCAGTACATTTCCTGTTTACATAGCCAAATCTGCCTTGTATGCTGAGAGATTTCCTGATACACTCATGCAGGATTTTTGAGTTTGCACTTCAAGCTGTAACTTTTGTGGCTTAGCTCATTGAAAATGCCATCATCTGCACCCTAGCCAGTGTGACCCAATTAGTTTTTTTATGGTGAAGGCAACTGAGATGATGTTCACCTAAATCTTACCACCTTTCCTTTATCCCTAGATTGCAGGTTTGGAGAAGAAAATGTTCAAGTCATGTTTAAGTCACTTGTTTAGTGCATCTTTGATCTGATTTTATTGGGAAGTGAAAAAATACAAGTTCTGTACAATTTTCTTAATTCTTTCCCCTCCTGTACACCAAAAGACAGATTTGTTTCTTGTCAAGTAAATTTAACCCGCAGATTCACAGGATCCACTCACTGGTTCCATACAAACTGAAGAACTTGTGGGTTTTATATTATACAATATCGATAACTGTAGAGAATACCACTTTTTCTCTTGGGTCCCTTCTCTATGAAGTTGAAGTGCAACAGGTTAAAAATGTCATTAGTATTATTTATCTGGCCGCAGCACAGCAATGATGTAATTATTTGTTTTGTTGATTCAGTTCTTTTGTCTCTTAATGCAACACATCTCAAACCTCCCTGGGAGTGGTAATCATCTTAAATTTACAAAAATAATGTTAAGTATCACATCTTTTTTTTTTTTCCCACCAGTTTTCTGACAGTTTCCAAATAATTTGTCTGTAAAAGATGCATTATGCTGTCACAAATCCTTTTGCCATTGGTACTCCAGAGTCTCTTTGATTTGTCTTCTGTGAGAAGTTACAGTTCTCAGTACACCTTCAGACCTTAAGACTATTTTTCAATTAAAAAAAATCACTTTCATGCCTACTTTTGACACTTGTCTTCAAGAGTTGTTGTGAAGCACGGAGTATTGTGTTGCTGAATTAAGCATCAGTGTTGCAACCCTTTCTTGAACAGCTAATGTACCCAGAGGAATTTCATGATGTTTTGACAAACACTTCTCTTGTCCCTTTGTAAATTAACATGGCACTTCAACAACAATATATGTGTATAAATGGAATGAAATACAAGACACCAGTGTTACTCTTACTAGTGAATGCTAGTGGGTGAGGAGGTGTGATATTTGTAGTCATTTGTTTTGGGGTTTTTTTTAATTTTTTGAACTTATGAAGTGATTCAAATCCTGGTGTTATCATTTGGAATTCCTTCCTGCTGCCCCTTTCGTGGGTTGTGCAGGAGGGACTGAGGGCAGTGAATAGGGACAGGGCCTGTGAGGTTCTGCACCAGTGGGACTTGAAGTTTCTGCATATCAGATCCCATGTCTGGATTCTTGGAAGATATAAAAATTTGACTAGTTGAATGCTCATTTCTTGTTTTCTTCTTGTCTCAGTTGTCCCACAGTAAAATAAAGCCAGTGGTTTGGGGAGATTTCTTTAACTTCTGCCCATATAGATAGTAATTTTGTATGCCCTGTCTTTTGTTGTCTTTTGCATACATGGAGGTGTTGAGTAATTCAAGTGGCAATTAATATGAGCAGTTTCACTTCCATCTTAGTTTCTATATATGGCTTTAGTTTAAAATAAAATTTTAAAAAATTATTATCTATAAATGTGCTAAATTCAGCTTTTAAAAGATTGTTTGAATTTTGGGCACTTCTAAAAATGCCTTTTTTTAGTGTAGGAAGGGGATTTTTAAAGAGATGATTAGTAATTTTAAAATAGCATTGGTTTTCTGAAGCTAAATAGATTACTCTGATAATGCTTACTATCGGTACAGTAGAATTTGTCATACTGCTGTTGGTCATACTGCCTGTAGAAATTTTGCCATATTATTTTGTTAAACTTCATTAAAAGTATATTGACAATTTAAAAATGCAGTGAAAAAACTGCATTTGTTCCTCTGAAAAAATTATGAGATAAGTATTTATGGTGTTTTTACTGTTTGGGAGATCTGGAATTTGGTCTCTCCAAAAGCTGTTTTCTTCTTCTAAAAGGATGTTAGGTATATGGAAAGTGGTTTGCCTTTTGTTTTATTTTAAAACAAGCAAACAAAAAACCTTAAAGTGATAAGACACAACAGCTTTGCCACCTCATCAAAAGCTGATTGTTTCCCCCCAGAACAAATTAATTCAGTCAATAATTAAATCCTATTATTACTGAAATCCAAGCTTAAGATTTTGTGAGGCTACTTAGCTTTAGGGATGTCGGCATCTCTGCAGTCTCACTTTTGCAGACCCAGCAAAAGTACTTAGCGTCTGAAATAAATCAGACAAGGAGAACCTCTTTATTGCAGTAGCCTTCTGCAAAAATGTCCCCAAGTGTCTTTAGAGAACCCCTTCTCAGAAATGGATTTATCCAACCTGGGTTTGAAGGCAGATGTCTTGTCAGACTCAACAGGGGAGTTTCACGATTGAAGCGGGTACTGAAGGGACAACAGATCTTCCCTTGTCCGAGGTCTGCTGCTTGGTCATGTCTATCCGATGACAGTGATTTTTGTTCTATGAGATGTAGTAACTGTTGCTTATATGCATTGCCTGTGTTGTTCACATGGGTTCTTTTTTCTTCCTTGCAGACTTTGTTCCCCAGCTACTCTGAAAAGTCCTAGTCCTAGTTAGTTTCTGCTTTTAAATAATCAAATTGTCCCTCTGCTCATCCTTTGTCCACCTTTGTGCCTTCTTTATGGTAACTGTGCCCTTTCTGAGAAAGATTGGCAAGAAACTTCATAGAATATTCAAGGCATGAACGCATCAAATAACAGTACTTTCTGGTTTGTGCTTTCTTTTCTAATAAACCTTAGTATTTTTCACTGTTGCTCAGAACTGAGCTGGCAGTGTAAAAGACCTGTCTGCAGTGATTTCAAGATCTTTTCAAAGTATTGAAGCTACTGTAAATCTTATCACCTTGTGGCTGTAATTGAAATTATATTTTTAACATGTGCATTAGTGTTTGCTTCCTAAATTTCATTTTCCTCTATCTTTTTACCTCCCTGACACTGAAGGTTGTGACATCCTTCTGCAGCTTTTTGAGAAAGGAAAAAATTAAATCTGATTATAAACATCTTAATCAGCAGCAAAATATGTTACTCAGTGTTAACACCCTTTTTTCAATCTGATCTTCAGATTTTTTTGACGGCTGTGGTAAATACTAAGGCTCCTTTGGGATCCAGAAAGGAATTATTTGGCAGGAAAAAGAAATATCAACAGTGATAGTACAGAAAATTACTAAAATTTGATTCCATTGTAAGAATCTGCAGTTAAGTACTGGTTGCTGCCTTGCTGTGCTGCAGGTGCAAAAGTAGTTTGATAGGTCTACTCTGTGAGAGTCCAGATCCTTGAATACCTTACAGTCTTTAAGCTCACATTCTCTTGTGTTTCTTTTAAGATGAATACTCTCACTCAGCTGGAATATGCACGTTGTTGTGTTCATTACTTAGCACAACTGAATCTTTAAGAGAAAAGCCTACTACAATCTTCCCTGCAGCTCTACTACTGTGCTACCTTGATTCTTAAAATAAAAGGTTTGTTTTGATTGTAAAATATACCAAGGTAGCACAGTACTGTTAGTAATGAAATTTTCAGGAGCATGGAAGAACAAGAGCTCTTGAATTCTTACTGGAATGTAACTTCCAGAAACACCTATCTCTGTACTCAAAAAGCTGTTATGCAAACACCCCTGGTATTCCTTTTTCTTGGGTTTTGGTTTGGGTTTGTTGGGTTTTTTCCTTTAGAGTGAGTTATGTCTATGTCAGGGAATAGTTTTGTTAATGTCTTACTAATGTAACTGGCTCTGATGGCGTAGGGTTCTACATTTTTTGTTTTGAACATTGAGAGATTTTTATCTTTTTTTTTCATTGTGCCTTCCCCAGAAAAATAACCCACAGACAGAATGCACTTCCCCCCTACCCTCCCCCATAGTTTAAGCGAGTTTGAGAGTGACTTGGTAAGTATCTGCAAATACTTGAAAGGAGAACATTAAGGGAGAAGTGATTTTTGAGTTGTTAGTGTGTGTTGTCTGAGGGATCTTCTAGTTTACAATTCACAATACTGATTAATTTTTATTAAACTGAATACTGCAGAAGGGACAGGCTGTTCTGTAAAGTCTGAATTGAGATGAGTGTGATAAAAATGGTTGCTGTGAACAGCCATTGTCCAAGCAGTTAGGTTTTTGGGAAGTAAGATGACCATAGCATAGAAAACTAATTTTATCCTCTGTGTGTGTTTGAGCACTTTTGTACTAACGTGATGTTTTTTACTAACTCAGTGCTTGCAGTTGAAAATGGAGAAATATTACAAAAGGTGGTGTGGGAGGGACTCAAGAAAAGAGAAATATCTTTAGGGCTTCTAAACTAACCAGAAAATGTCAGCTGTATTCAGTCTTCAGGGTTCCAGACATAGAGGAGAAGGAAAACTATCACAGATACCAGAGCTTGCCCAAACCCAGACAGCTTAGGAAATACTAATCATGACAGTGCAATGTGCACTGCAAGTAGATGTTTCTTCTGTGCTTTCAGAGAAAGGTTAGACTTCTTTTTTTTCTTCCCACTTCAGAATTCATTCTCTGAACTTGTTCTCCTTTCAAAGATGTAGTCCTGAGGAAGAATTATATAAATTTATGCCTTGCTGGGAAAAAATTGTTTTAGTAATTCCATACTTAAAAAGTATGCCAGACTTTTTCCATACCCTTGGGAGCGAACACCCAGAAGAAGTTGAATGACATCTGGTAAAATATTTCCACGTCATGGCCTTTAGGTGTGCCATACACGTCAGAACCTTGTACTATCAGAGACTCAATAGCTCTTTTCTTATGTTTATCTTTTAAAATCTGAAAATCCATAGCAAAAAGAGTGGTTCTGGCACATTGTGAAAACATGCCCTGAAAAGGATGGAAATATTTATCAGTTAAGTTTCAACATAAATACAAAGTTGTATTATGAAAATATTCTGCAACTTGTACATACAGATTCCTGCAATGCTTGATTGAATGATCAAATGCTTTTTTTTAAAAGAGCAGGGAATAAATTTTTTGTCTATCACTTTCTACTACTGACTATATACCACATCTCTAGTATCTCTGAGTTTGTTACCAAAGTCTTCATTTTATGCAATCTTCGTTCTGTGATTTATTTCCAGTTAATGCTAGGCCTGTCCTTCTGTTCCTGTACAGTTCTTAATGAAAGAAAAAACTGTATCTTTGGTTTTTTCCAGGTTATCTTTTGTTGCCTTGAATGTTGTCTGTGTTGCATAGCCTTTTGCATATAATTTTAAACTAACTTGTGTCAGTGATAAGTTTTATCAGGAAGAGCTCTGCCAGGCCTTGCTGCAGTCATTCAGACAATGGTGATGAGGAAATGCTCAGGTAATTGTAGTGCTCTATTCTATATTGCAGTGTATGTACTCATAGCTATTTTTTCTTGCAATAGTCATTTACACATACACTTGAAAGTTATCAGAACTCCAACCCTTAAGACTGAAGAAGTCAAAATTGTCTCAAGCCCTTCTGCTTTGCTTACCTATGAGGAGACAATGAAAAAGAGGATCTGGGTATTACTCACCCCCAGAAATGTGTTCTGGTTCTTCATTCAGTAGCACAGAAGCATGAATTCAGAAACTCAGTTTATTGAGGGGTGTTTTGGGAAGCCGTATACCAACTAGTAAAGTTGGTAGCGGCATAATCTCTTGGACACTGGAAAGTTCAGTTCAAGAAGACTTTAAGTTGAAAACTTTGCTGAAATTTTGCTGCTAAGGCAGAACTTTTGAGGGTTATTACTGGGTATTATTTTTCTTTGAGGAAAGAGAAGTTTCATCTTTCATTTTAGAAATAGGAGGGTGAAAGGGAGGTGGGCGGGGAGGGCAACCTTAGTGTCATTATTGAGAAATTGGCACCTTAAGTCACAGTTTTTGACTTAGTTGGTGCTTTTTTCCTAGTAACTCTATATGTATCTTGGTTGTCTCCAAAACCAACAGGAAAGTAGTGCTCAGTGAGGCTATTTATGTCAAATTTCATATTAGTTCTGTCATCCGTATTATTTATGATTACTGCTTCCCACACTAATTTGGAGCACAGTCTTTACCCAGTTTATAATTAATATTCCACAATGATCTTTTTTTATTTTCTCTTTCACCCATTATGAAAATTGACAGTAGGACACACAAGATGAATTTATAGATGTAGCTTGAGGGTATGATATCAAAGTTAAAGTTATTAGCTCTTTGGCTGCTAAGTGATGAGCATGCCCAGTTTGCACTGAGGTAACTCCAATTATATCAATGTTCTGGGTTCTCTTCTCTGCAGAGTCGATCCTAGGAATATTGTTTTCTATTGAAAGGTGCTTATAAAAGAATTTAGCAAGCCTGTCTTCCTGAATAATTGGCTTGATAAGAGATGCTATGATACATTGTATAGTCAGAGAATCACAGTCCTTAATGGATGAGTTATTGCAACTATTGAGCATGAGTCATTATGGTCTCCCTTGACAATGTGTGGATTGGAGGTCCTTAATTCAGAAACAATTAACAAAAAAGAATTGACTCCTTTCAAGAAACTATGTATTGCCCTGCACTTTAGACCCAAAGATATCTAGAAAACCATATGCTTGTTGGATCCTGTAATTTTAAATAAAAGATTAAAATGATTAAAAATAACCTATTTAATGCTATATTTCTCTCCTCTTGCAGCTGATATTTTAATGTGCTCTGTTTGCTTATGCCAAGGATGCTAACAGTAATGTTTTGGGGAGAAGGTGTTTTATTTGGCTTCTCATGAAGTCTCTTTGATGTAGGAAAAATAAGACTGCACACAGTATGTGCCACCTCAAGCATCTTGACAGTATGTTCTGAAGTAACCAGATAGGATCTCTTGGTGGACCAAGGATTTAGAACATTATGATCCCTCAAACTATTCTTTCCCTGTGGTAAGTGTATATAAAATATATCTAGTCTTGGAAAAAAAAAAAGTGGTGTATCCTCAGCTAACCTGTATGGATTTTAATACTAAAACATACACCCCTTTGTGAATAATCAGCACTCTAATTAGGAGACCTCCCTGTGTTTGAAACATGAAGTAAAACACAGATGTATGGTGAAGGCAGGTAAAAGGTGGTTAAGGAAGCTCAAGAACAACAATCAGCCAGATCTTGTTTTTCTAAAAGGGCATGCTTGATGTACTTGTGTGCCAACTAATGTAAGATGCCCAGCACCCTGATCTTGCCAGAGTTGAAATAAACAGATATCAGCACTCTGTGTGGTTGGCTCTTTGCACATTGGGCGAAGAACCCAGATTTGGGACAGTGCATCCAGTTACAGAACTTGTTTGGTGTTAATCTTATTAGGATTTCCCATGTTTTTATGAAAAATATAATAACTCCATGGAAATGTTCCCACTTATACTAAAGGGAGGATAGAGAAGACAGTATGTGAAGTGCTGCTGGGCTTTTGAAGTGGAATCTACAGCTCCTTTAAGCTGGTTTTCATTGAGAAAAGGGAGAGGAGAGCATGCTGGAGTGGGAATCTAGCCAGCCAACAAACTGTGAGCCATGCAAAGCTGTGCTCCAAGTGCAACTTCTTAGGGCATGCTGGAGGGAAAATGATGTTATGGTGATGTCAGACAAATTCTGCAGTCAGTCTCTGCATAAAAATACAGTCCTAAGGTTAAACACTAAATTTTGCTTAATAACAAGTAATTAGTATTTTATTTTTTTTTCTTCATCCTCCCAATGAATTATTGACAACATACTGACTTTTCTACTGTAGGTGGAAACAAGATGGTGGATATTTTCCAAAATAATTGTTATCAGCTATTCCAGGGTTGTTTTGTATTTTTCAAGAAGGAATTTTTCTGATTTCTCATAGAGAAAACCTGTCTGGACATCCTCTAGAACTTAAACAAAGCAGCTCTCTATTTTCTGTCTCTTCAGTATTCCCCAGAATATTGATTCTTGAGATTAAGATTTGAATCTAACCTCATCACAGCTCATTGGGAATTAATCTCAGTTAGTGGGAATTTATATGATAAAATTCTGCAGCACCTGAAATAGTAAGGGAAACATTTTATACACAAAACCCCTATATTAAAATTATTAAATATAAACTGTCAAGAAACATCAGGGTTTAATTGTGCAAACCTCAATTTCTCTGTCATGGCTTTTTTCCTAATCTTATTTTGTTCTTCTAAAGATGCTTGAACAGCCAGGGAGTGTTAAGTAGGCAGGCATGTTTGTGTGTGGTGGGCTCCTTAATTTCCTGGAGACTGACTTGAAGCAGATACTTAAGCTGCAGCAGCTAGTGCTCTGTAACTGGGCATTCTGTAGGGGCTGTGTTAAACTGATCGAAACAAGGGTGTGTTGGCTTTTTTTTTTCCTCTCTTTTAAATAAAATTGGAGTTTTCGTCTCTCCTTTTAATATAAAAATCTGTTTTTTAAAAATTATGCCCTCTTGGAAGAAGAGGTTGCTGCTTTTGTGGGGACAGGGGAGTGTGAGGCGCTGCATTCTTTCCAGTTTGAGGAGCTGCATTCTTTCCAGTTTGGGTTAGCATCCCCTGATCTGAAGGAACGGCATCTGGAGTAATAGGCCTGAATCAGGGATCCACAGGGTCTGCCTATCACCAGTTCAGTGTGTGACCTTTAGCAGTCGTGCTTTCAGCATCTCAATCTGTCGAGTAGGTTAATGGTGCTGCATACGACATAAAATACCCTTCCTTTACTGTCTTTCTAGACTTGGCTTGTATGGAGGCTGAGATAATACTGTATCCATTACAGGACGTGGATGGTATGCAGTAAGCATTAGTGGGAGGAGAAGAGAGAGCAATACTGAACTCTGAGCAAGTGTTGAATAGCTGTCCACATAGTGACTGCTCTGGTGCTAAGATCTAAGTTAGGAGAAGTTTTGAAGGAAGAGAATGGAGATGATATGTGTGTGCAAGCACTGAGTGGCAAAGGATTAAAGCTTTATAATCAGTCTTCATTTAGGCCGTCTGGGCTTTTTGTAGCCCAAATCAACTTTTGACAGGTATTTTTTTATTATCCAGTTATCTTTATTGTTAAAAGTTATGCTTAGCATGCCTCATAGCACGAATCACTGAACAAGTCCTTGCGGAAAGAATTAGAGCCTTGTAATATGACTTGTAAGAGACAGTGGTCCACCTACCCTGGCTCTGGAGCAGTTAAAGAAGATACAGTCACCAACTACTGTTATGGCTAGAGTATTGCCTCCTGGAGATCATCTCCCATAGTTCAGCTGGCAAGCTATAACATCTTCATGATCCTGGTTTTGGCACTGTTAACTCATCTCCTCCTCTATCATTGTTTTGTATTAAAATAGGTAACCTTAGATAGGAGACTAAAGAGTGCTTACCCACGGTGGTGTAACAGCTCATCCCTGACAGTGATAACCCACAAGCAGATGGTGGTGTGTCCTGAGTCATTCAGGCTATTGCAAAACCTATGCGTCCACATCTTCCTATAAAGAGTGTAAGAACAACTGTGTTGGGTCTGACCTGAGACTTATCTTGTGTTATATCCTGTCTCTAGGTATGACTGAGTGCTGTGGTGTGAGTTGTGTTTTTCTCTCACGCACAGCATTGCCTGCGTAGGGTAGAGAGTAAGGGCAGGCAGAATGTAGTGATGCTTCCGCTGCCTCCGGTGCTTTGGGGCTTGAAGATTTCCTGAGGAAGGGGTTATGTCTTTAATAGCTCTCAGTGGATTTTTCTTCTATGAACTCATTTAGTCCTTTCTTGAACCCACAGTAATTTTTAATATCCACAGCATCCGGTGACAGGGAGCTTCATGATTTAACTGCATTTTAAGAAAAAGCATCTTCTGTCTTTGTTTTGAGCTTGCTTTTTGTTAAATTGGATATCTTTTGTTTTAATTTTGGAAGAGACAACCACCATTTCTGTACTGCTGGTGATTTTGTAGAGCTCTTATGGCTCCCCAGTTGACTTTTTCACACTGATGACTGTTAGTGCATTTCTTTAAACAAGATATTCTTACCATTTTCTTACCATTTATCTTCCCATCATTTCCCTGTACATTCGTACAGGTACCTCGGGATAGTGTCAAGGAGTAAAAGAAAATCTGTATTTAATGTTTGAATGCCAGTCTCCAACGTATTGATAGAGTGGCATTAATGATATTTCTGTCTGTTCCATTTTCCCAGTTTCAAATAATTACTAATACTTAATCTTTTTCTTCCCTGGGCCCAAGTGTAGAATAATGAAACAACCCAGTTATTATTTATCTGTTTTAATGACAGGTCTCTTTTGTGAATGATGGTAGCTAGTTCAGAGCTTATTACACACACTGTAATATAAACACTGCTAGTACTAATGGATGGTAAGATTATTAATTAAGGGATAACACTCTGCCAGGAAGATAACAAGAGGATGTTATCATATGTTCCTAAATCTTTTTGTGACAGGAAAGTAGAAAATTCCAGAGAACTAAAAGTTGAAAAAAAACCCAGCAGATGAAATATGTAGAAGCCTAGTTGGTCCTTCTTACAAGTTATTTGACTTAAGAAAAACTACATGGACTTCAGCAGAAGATCATTAAAGTTCCTTATTTTTGTCTGAGAAGTTAATTAAGAGTCCAACAAAATGAATGTGAGGGTTATTTCTCTTTCCTGTAAATTACGAAGTGCATGTTCTTTGAAATAGTTTTATACATAGAGACAAAGAATCTTCATATGGTTACTGCCTTTTACGTGGTTTATTCCTTTCCCTCTCTGGCTGAACGCAGTAAAACTGGGAAGTATGTAAGATGCAAAAGCTATTTCACAACTGTGAAGGAAATAGTCACAAGCAGATTGGGAGTTAACCCCAAACTCCTTGGGAACACTTGATTCCCGAGCTGTACAAACAGACGCTCACCTGGTGAAACAAAGTTGTACTTGTGGTTTTTGGTATTTGATGAAGAATATTTCATTTGGCTGGGTTTC
>VZTU01027085.1:0-12507 GCA_013400835.1 Zapornia atra | reverse complement strand
TCTATGATTCTATGATTTGCTCATACACAGTTCATTGTTCTGGAAAAGGGAGGAATTCCTTAATGCTCTGAAAGCATCACACTGTCTGCTTTTATAGGAGGACTTTTACCTACTAACAATGCCTGTTTTTACAGGGGTTGAGAAGTCTTTCTGCTATTGTAAATTCTGTAAGGGAATACCATGTTATCTTTATGGTATCAGTCATGCAAAATCTAACTTGTATTATCTTTCCTTGTTGACAGGCAAATATCTGCTTGAAGAGATCACAACATCCTCCTTCCTGTGAAATAATATGAACCAGAAGGTGTTAGTTTTCCTTCTCCCAAATTTTATTTTTGGGATCTTTCTTGTTGGGTTTTTCTGTAAGAAACAAAAAAGCCTAACAGGTAAGTAAAGAATTTACCAGCAGAAAGGCTTGATGGTTTCTAGAGCCAGGCAAACGTTTCCCAAATGCGTTAGAAAGAAACCGTGGCGCCTCGGTGATTAACAGCACGGTGGGTACTTTAGCAGTGGGTACTTTAGGGTAAGTAAACTGTTACTTACCCTAAAGTACCCGTGGTCCTGCTGCTGCCGTAGCTGTCTGAGCAATGGCTGAGAGGCAGAGCGCTACGCAAACCAGCTGGCAATTAGAAGCATTCGAGCAGCGATCGTGCTTAGAGGAATATTGCTAACTGGGTTTTGTTTTAACAAACGTTTCCCTAAGTGGGATGGGTTGTTGCGTGTTTCCTGTAGTGGGGTCTGGTGATGGTAAACAACAACAACAAAAAAATTTTAGCATCTTGGTTAGTTTTTGTACACAGGGAACAAGATTGAGTGCTGTGGTTGCCACAGAGAGAGAGAGCTATGTGCCCATTTCACACTAAGGGATTGTGCTTTCTCCTTGGTGGCAGGTACTTTCCCTAACCCCGCAGAAGACTGGCTGGCAATTCAAAATGATCGCAAAAGCATGCTGGCTTCTGTCTGCCTAAAGAACAACCTTAATAGATCAAGGAGCAGATTGGACTCTCATGTTGCAAGCCAGCTGTTCGTGGAGCATAAGCATAAATTTATCTACTGTGAGGTGCCCAAGGTAGGCTGCTCCAACTGGAAGAGAACTATTTTTCTCCTCCAAGCCAACCTGAATGCGGAAGCTTCTGAAATCGAGCATGACCACATCCACCAAACCTCACTGATCAAAAAGCTGGTGACTTACCCTCCCGCCTTACAAAAGGAATTCCTGAACAACTACACCAAAGTGATGTTCACCAGACACCCCTTGGAGCGGCTCGTTTCAGCTTACAGGGACAAACTCCTGCACTCCGAGCTGTTCTACAGTATCACCGTCGCTAATGAGATCAGGGCGATGTTCAGGAAAAATAAAAATTCTTCAGAAAAAGTAAGTTTTCAGGAGTTTGTCAACTTCATTATAGCAAAACCACCAAATGCTCTGGACATTCACTGGAAACCCATGTTTCTGCTGTGTGATCCTTGCAACATTCACTATGATATTCTGGGTAAGTATGAAACCCTTGGGTTAGATTCTGAGCATGTTCTGAAGGTCATTGGAGCACCGGAGAGCCTGCACTACCCCAGCTTGAAGAGGTATGGCTCAGAGAGACGAACTAATGGTGATATCACCTTGGAATATCTCCGACAACTCAACTCAAAACAGATTGAGAAGATCAAACAGTTGTATCAAATGGATTTTTTCTTGTTCAACTATACTATGAAGTATGAGGATTATTTTTCCCTGAATGGGTAATACAGGTTAAACAAAGAACCGTTTCCTCTGTGTAAGCTGGGCTGAACTGATCCCCACAGGTGCTTGATAGATGGGTTGGTGACTGCTGCTGAGATCTTACTGGTGTTTGGAGACGTGGCTTATCATCTTAAGCACACTTATAACAAATCTCTGCCATGATCTGTTGTATTGTACAGTACTTTACCTATAAGAAATCATTATCTTCCCGTTGATCATTAATGATATATGCTTGTTTTATGCAGACTGTTTATTAATTTTAGATTTTGGTCTGTTGGTGAGAGATGGGGAAGGGTGGTGAATGTTGTCTTTCATGATGAATATTTTCAGAACTCTCTATTTTAATAGAAATTATTTAAATTTTTTTTTTAATTAGAAAAAGACACAGGAAGCAATAAATAATCGGCTTTAGAGTCAAATCACTGCCTGCAAAGAGCCTCAGTCATGAATCCTGTAGGAAAGGAGCGAAAAACTTTGGACGCTCCAGCTGCGTTGTACAGAACTTAATGCCCGGTTATGTTCTGCACTAGCAGTGCTCCCACCGCAGCCCACCACCCTCATTGCTCAAGCACTATAGCTGGCAGCAGTGCAGCCAGGCTTTCCCTTGTGTCTCTTCAGAACCTTCTCATGAGCAGGTCTGGTGTCTGTGGTCAGTGTAAACTTCTTTTTACCACCTTTGTAAGTATTACGGTCTGATTTAAGAGGGAAAGTCTGAAAAATGTGTCTTTTTCTTAGAGAAGTAGTTAGAGGTACCTTCTAAGCTGTACCACTGGGGTTGTGCAGGATCTCAAATCTCAGTGGAAGGGTGACTCTTACCTATTCCCCCAAAGCACTTACTGCTCAGTCAACTGACCCGGCCTGTCAGCACAGGGGTACCAGAGTTTGGGTTTTCCCCAATTGTGCCTGCTGGGGCCCATGAGCCCTTGGGACTTACCTGAGCATGGCACTTAGGTGAAGCTGCATAACCTCAGATAGTACATTTGTTCTGCCTGTTGCTTTCTCACCTCTCAGGAGACAGCATACAAATAAATTGCAGAATTATGGTTAGCAGAGCAAGGAAGCACGTGGGAGAAGCAACTCAAGGTTTGTTACCCACTTCTTGTATTCCTAGGTGGTTCTGGATTTTTATCACTGAGGTCTAGAACTGGTTTTACATTAAGAATGAGACTTGGCCCATATTTTTCTTTTAAATTCATTGCTTAGTCACACTGAAAATGAATATGTGACCATATTAACTGTAGCAAGTTTTAGAAACTAATTTTGAGTATTAGCACCCTCATTAGTGGATGCCAGCCTCTCAGGAGCTAACTTGAAAATCTCTCAAATGCACTTAGCTCCTATCAGCTGTATCTGCAAAGGTCCAAAGGCTGGCAGGTTAGTCTGGGATCCAAAGTTGGCACTCAGCTTCTCATGACATAGAAAGGGACAGGGACAGAATAACTTAATCACACTGCAGCCACCGATCTGTACAGCCATTGCTGCCAAGGTGGAGAGGAAAGGAGTCTGCCAAAAAGAGATGCAATGGTATTTGAGTCATGAGGGTGGTGAAGATAGCTCTCAGTGCAGGGAGTGGAATGAAGGGGTGGCCTACCCCAGAGAGAAGATGCAGTGATATATTGGGCATCAGATGGAGACACTGGCAAGATCACAGTGACAGGAGGAGGCAGAGGAAGGAGCTCTGTGAGTCCCTCCTTGATGGCAGTTGGCCCACAAACCAAGGCTACTGTTCAGTACGTCTGGCAGCATTTTGGTGGGTGGGTGGCCCGTAAATGGGGCAGCTTTGGCTCAGGGAGAGATCCAAACTGACCAGACCAGGCTGGAACAGCAAAATTTATTTTTTTTTTTTAAAATAGCTTGTGGCTTTACACGGAGTGACGCATGATTCTGGATATGACCTTCACCACCACTATATTTGGTGTCTCCGTAGACCCACTCTTCCCTGACACTGGATTGCTCATGCTGCCCTGGCAACCCCGTAGTTCACATGGGGACTTTTTTTTAACTTTTTAATCGTGCTGAGGCAGGGAAAGCTGGAAACTGTTTCCATCAAAGTTAAGATTATGCAGAGGGAGCCCATCTCTCTCCCCGTCTCTCTCCCCGTCTCTCTCCCCGTCTCTCTCCCCGTCTCTCTCCCCGTCTCTCTCCCCGTCTCTCTCCCCGTCTCTCTCCCCGTCTCTCCTTCCTGAATCAGAGCCATCTCCAGCTACTACATGCTTCTACTTTCTTTGCCAGATCATTCAGAGAAAGAGGGGAATAACATTTGCTTCATAACTGGCTTTTGCATGATAAATCACTCCAGAGCTATAAGCTTCAGCAGAGATGCTTCAGCAGAGATACTTCATTTTTGTGGCATCATCAGCCAGCCTATGAAAACTCTGAAGAAACAAACTGGCAGAGTTTGAGAGGTGCCTTTGCTGTCAGCGCTCCTGTGTTAACACTCCCCCCTCCCCATTTCTTGCTGTTGGATGTGAGCGGCTTTCTATTCTTACTTCCTCCTTCACACAGGAGCACGAATTCTTCCTAAACGGATGGCTAATCCGTTCATTGCAAGCACTAGTCGGTAACAGAAGGCTGTTTATTTATGCAGAAAAATCCCTGTAACTGTTTACCACCGACTTTCAGCTTTGCTGTTTGCCTGCAGGAAGCTGTGCGTAGCGTACTGCCTGGAGCCACCGGCTGCAGTAATGCTGCTGAGCTGGTGCGGCTTGCAACAGAAGACCCTGCAGAGGACGTGTGTGTACGTGCATGCACACAGAACGGTTCTAGGAAGCCGTGTCCTAAAGGAACGGTCTAAGCTGTGCCGTACCAATGCTAACAGACAAAGACAGGATGATATCTGTTGGAAAATAGGGGGGGAAAAAAAAAAAGGGACATTACCTGATGAAGGATCTCGTGGCGTTCCCCTGCAGGCATCTTGTAATGCTTGACTCAACTTACTGCGTTCCTGTTGCTGTGAGATTGAGAATCCTCCCTAACACCCGCACCCACGAGCGGCTGTGCAGCGGTGTGGGAGTACGTAAGGACGCGGCAGTATGTTTTGAGTTCATGAAAACAATGGCGACCTGCTGTAGGTTATAAAGAGCTTTCAGAATTTGCAAAGATGGGCATGGAAGTTTGGGCTGAGCTCTGGAATTGAGTCTGCAGGTGAGAATTGCAAGGACTTTCATACTTGCATTGAGTTGGCTGTATTTTTTAGCAATAGCTATCAAGCGGCAATGCTTGTGGAAAACTCTGGTCCATATTTCCTAGCATGAGAGTGACTGTCCCATTGCCCTGAGCAGAGCAGGGACACTACCACCTCTTTTATTCCCCATGGGAGCCCCCAGGCTCCTTCCACTGGACAGCATTCCAAGTTCGCTGATGAAAAGGCTTACTGTTCTTTCGTTCTTCACACTGCCATGTACTAAAAGTCAATGAAGGCTCTGGATCCTGTCCTAGTCAGCCCACAAGAACTGCAACAAACCTGTAGACTTCATCATGTAAATGAGACAATGACTGTCTCTTCATGGCCTTGGAGAGACATTTCCTGTACTGTCTTCCCTGCCCACGTACTGTCTGGGCTCTGAGCTGAGCTGCCCTCCCTCCTGCCTTTAGTTGGAGAAGAACGTCCAGTGGAGCTTCTTCAGGTGCCAATTCTGGGTGACGTTTTCCTGGCAGGAAAGTGGATGCTTGCACTTGGGAGTGGGGGTGGAGATGGTGTGGTGTAGCTTAGGTCCCGTCATGGATTCAAAGGGGTAGAGGGTGCCATAATTCATCTTCTGCTTTATTGCTACCTGCCTGTGATACATTCATTGCTGTGTTTCATTTCTAATAACTGTAATAAAGTGCAGTGAGTTGATGTATGAATCTCTTTGTTCATCCTTCTCAGCAACACCTGCTTTTAAAAAAAAAACCCAAGACTCAGAACTGTTCTGTCAAATCAGAACCCAGGCCTCCCGCTGTTCGGCACTGATAAACGCAGAGCCACGTGGCTCTGCTTCGGCACGTTAAATAAAGCTCTCTCACAGGACTTTTAAAGGATTAAAATAATTATCAAATACTGAGTGTTCCACTCAGCAGAAGAAGCAGGGGAAGGAAGAGAAACAAACCAATCTTGCAGCGTCGGACTTGCAGTTTCCCTATGAATCGCTCTGTCAGCAGTAAGGAATTAAGGGAATTCTGCCTTAGGGAGACTCCCATGGCTGGGACACACACACGTGCATGCACACCTTTCGGGGTGGGTATCCACAAACCTGACATCCTTTCTTTATGAAAGTATAGCAGATCTGCAAAAGTTGATCAGTGTACGTGAGCAATAGAGACACTGTCACCAGGTGGTCCTTGAAGCATATATTTCTGCCCATATGCACTCCTAATCTTTCATAAAGTATGTGAGACTTAACAGGCAAACGATGCTTAGTGTTTTCTTGTTCAGAGAACTTCCCAAAGTGGGACAGCTGTGAACACAATAAATGGTGTCCACAAGAGAACAGTGGGGCAGTGAAACTTGTGTTCTCCGCTCCACGGAAGTTTCCTCTGATGGAGGGGAAGAAGAGGAGATGCCACCCATGCAAGTCATTGCTCATCAAACAAACTGCAGCACTCACTCACAGCTCACACCAAAGGTACCACAGTTCAGCAATTGCTGGAGCTCAGAGCAGAATTTAGCATGAGTACCCAAAGCCAGGTAGGCTACTCCAGTTTATATTTCTATGGTTTAGCAGAAGTATCAGAATTTACCTACAAATCTATGATTAATATCCCAGATCCCACCTCAGTTGATTGCGTTTTCCCCCCTTTTTTTCCCCAGATGCCTTCTTCAGTGTTCACATGAACTGCATGTATGGACTCCTGCCGAGTTCCCACAGTCAGGGGCCACCAAACAGGTGCTGCAGATGCCGACTTATTGAGGCACAGGTTGTTGCCAGGTGCATGTTGCTGGATTTATTGCAACTATTTTAAGAGGGATTCTTGTGTGAGAAAGTTGCTCAAGCATCTGCTCCACAAGTGAGGTCATACTACCAGGTGAGCTGTGAATATGTAGAGAGGGGTATTTTGAAGGCATCTCCCCCCTCAAAAAATATATTAATCTTCCATTCGGATAGATTTAGTAGGTAAGGGAGAAGGATGATTTTAAGATCATCGACATCAAGTTTTGGAGGCCCCTGTTAATTATAAACCAAAGGAGGCAGGAAACCCTCATGAGAGAGGGTTAAGTTTTGTTTAACCCTAGAGATTTGTTAAGATTTGTCCTCAGGAGTTGCCTACATGGTAAAGGAGCAGCTTGAGACTTCTAGCTTTTGATAAGCATGGAAAAGCAGAGTGATGAAGTTGGGAGAGAATCCACCTGACATCTGAGCATTCAACAATTGTTTCTGTGTCTGTCCTGTTCCAGAAAGAGACCACAGGTAATAAATAAAAATGGGAAAGATCAAGCAAATAAATATAAACAAATTATATAATATAAAGTTCTTCAATACAAGGGTGGTAGATTGCTGGAACAGGTTGCCCAGAGGGGTAGTGGAGGCCCCATACCTGGAGGTACTCAAGGCCAGGCTTGACGGGGCTCTGAGCAGCCTGATCTAGTGAAGCTGTCCCTGCGCACTGCAGGGTGGTTGGACTAGAAGACGTCTAAAGGTCCCTTCCAACCTTACAGATTCTACGATTACCCCAAAGATTTTTGTTATTCAGTAACTGAATTGTACATTTTTGGTCTTTGTCTATTAGGTTCCCATCTGGAAGGCAGAGATGACGGGTGTGGCTTTTTTGAGGGGTATTGCTGCAACTGTTGCTACAAGTAAAGCTCTTTAGGTTTTGTAATTTTACAGAAAGGCTCTCAGCGATGTTTTTATTTGTACAAATATCCTTTGTTGCTGTGGAGAACCAGGCACCTGCTTAGCTGTGCACAGTGTCAGATTTTGGGTTTGTTGCCCCAGTCGTTGTGGTTTACATGCTGTGGGACTCTCAGGAGTCCCTGTCTTGCTGCTGGTAGCTGACTGTGCTGCCTTAGGCATTTGTTACAGATGCTGCCAAGGATTTCTTTTTTGCCATTCTACTCAGGTTTTGGGGGTTGGTTTGTATCTTAAATAGGTTTGGCCTCTGCGTTCTCTAAACCACAGGGTTAGGGGTTGATGGAAATATTTAATCTCTCTAAATTTCTAGTTATATCCATAAAAACAAGCTCTGCAATAGCTGTTCTAACAACTTCATGTGTAAACAGTTTGCATTCTTTATGTTAAATCTCGCAGCCTTAGTAAAGACCATGTACTGCAGTTCCTGTTTGCTTTGCTTTGTTTTGGGTTTTATTTGGGGTTTTGCTGTGTAAGGCAAAGGTGTAATCTGGACTACATAAACGGACCTATAGCTTGGGTGCGTATAGCACCCTGCAGTAACAATCGACCTTTTAAATGTATCATCAAAGAAGGTGTCACTATTCTTGTAGTGCTTGAAAGGTAAAGTAGATAAAACAGTACAGAAATGAGTATTTGCTGTTCTCCCTCCCTCGGGATAAAGCACAGCCAGTGTGTGCATCTCTACCAGAAAGTGGGGAAGAGGCGTTACCGTCCAGTTCTTGGTAGTATTTGATGGGCTGCGCTGCAGCGCTTCGTGTTCCCATCTGACTGCGGAGGCTTCCACAGGACATTCCTCCAAGGTGGAGAACATGTGAACATGCTTGAAAAGCATGGCAGCGCTTTCTAACACTGCTATGCATTCGCAGACCGATGGGGGTGCTTACACACCACTACAGCAACCAGTCAGAGGAGTGAGCATGGCTTGGGCTACACCTATGTGTGTGTAATGATTTCCATGTTTGAATTAAGGCTAAAGAGGGCTCTAGATCAATTTTTTTTTACTTCCGGGGTTAATGCTTTAGTCCAAGTAGGATCTGGTTGCTGTGGCTCTTGGGTTTTGGGAAAGTCGCAGTCCTTTATACGTGAGTCAGGTGTATCCCATGCACACTGACCAGCAAGAAATGCCCGTGAGCTCAAGATTGTCCAGCCTGGAGATTTCAAGTGGCCTTAGACAGCTGAGAATGCAGATCTTGGCAAATACCACTGCAATAGCTCAAGCATCTACGAGAATAAAGTCATTAATTGCTTGGCCCCAACAGGTGGCAGATTAGAGGATCTGTGCTTTTGACCTCTACTGTTTACCTAATAATTATAGTGATGTTATTTTCCTCTCCTGTCCTCAAGTAATGAAGAGCAAGCAGAGGTATCCACAACACCTTGCACCTGCAAGAGGAGAACTGGGACGCCTAAGTTGAATCCTCTTACTGTAATGTGCAAGAACCTTTGGGACATCGGTGAGAGCCACAAATGAAATGTTTGGAATGAGAAGCCTGGGGGCTGCAGCCCAACACTGCTACACTTTGAAGTGGGGCTAATGACAATTAACACCAGCTCATCACAGACTCTCCTTGCCTCTTGAATTCTGCTCTATAACCAAGTCTACATTCATCCAACCTGCCCCTTTCAAAAGGTCTGGGGTGCCAGGTACACTTTACGTCTTTTCTAGAAAAGTTTTTGGTGGAATTCCTGTGGGTGTTGAAATTAGCATTCAGCACTTTTCCACCCATACGTGTAGTCATCAGTTCTCCTGCAAAGAAATCTTCTGGACAGCTTAGAAAATGAACATGGAGGGATCCTCAAGAGACCCTCTGTGCTGGGATCTGTTACCTCCCGCTTGCTGGCTCATGGTCATGGTACCAGAGTCCTGGCTCCCCACTGAACTTCCTGATTTTAACTCAGGGCCCTGCACACAGTGCCAGCCACTGCGTGTGCCTGGCCAGCACAGCTCCTTGGTGAGCAGCTTAGTGAGCTGTTACTCATCAGGCTCTGCGCACTGGTTATGTTTCGCGGAACTTTTGTTCCTCTTCGCCGCTCTCCTTTGAATGCTCTCCAGTCCACGTGGTCTCCACCTCTCCTGCAGCGTGCTGCCCAAACCTGGGTGCAGTCCTGTGACGAGTGCCACAGAGATTGACAGCATAAACTCAGATATGTTACATATTGCATTCCCATTTGTACCACTAACTCAATGACGCACTTGTATTAGTGCATCACTGAGCCATGGTCCTGCATCCCAACATCCCAGGATTCTAGGTGTGCATCCCAGGTTTGAACCCAGAGCTGTTCAAACTCTTCAGCCTCATATAGCCGGACTTTTGGAGCTGTGGTTGGGGTTTTTTGGTAGGTTTTTTTCTTTCTGTCTTGTGGCAGCTAGCACCCCTGGAAACGACACAGATTTACAGGCCCGTCTGCCTTCCCGGCGAGCATCCAATTCTTCATCCCAGTTCCTACGGGGCCATCTGGTGGTGAAGCGCGAGCTGGGCGAGAGAGGACTACCCGAAAAGAGATCCTTGATGGCTCCTTCTGTGTTCCAGTCCTTATTTGAGCTGAAGTCTTGTATCTCACGACTCTCATGCCTGTTCTTTCTCTCCCTCTGCTTCTCCCCCTAGCCCCCTGATCATCTCACTCTTTTTCTGGAATAAGAATTCAGCTTCAACTTGGCCATTAATGGTTTTCTTGTCCCAGTAGTTTGTTCCTAAGTTTGCTTTAAATTGTCTTACCTAGCTGGCTGAGATGTGAGGACTGCCTAGCTTCTGATGCTGGACATTACCTTATGCTGCTCCAACAAGAGCTCACTGCTTCTGTGCTGCACTTAGTTTCATAGAACCATAGAATGGTTTGGATTACAAAAGACCTTCAAGATCATCGAGTCCAACTGTCTATCATCTTCTCCANTAGATATATATTTTCTTTTTTTTTTCCTGAAACTGGGCAGGAAAATATGGTATTACGGATTTGACTTTCCAGGCCCCTTGTTAAGCTCTAACTGAACTTCATGGTTCAACATTACATAAAAATGAACTCTAAAGATGGCTAATCTTTGGTTACCTACAGTTTAACAGGAATTTTCTTTTTGTGTGCTTTGATTCACCTCTGTCAATGCTTTAGGGAGCCGTTTATCCATTCGCCCCCTTTGATTATCTCCTTATGAATTTGATCTTCATGTGATAATCTGAAAAGCAGAGTGTAGTATGTTGCTATATGTGAACATCTAACCTGCCATTAGGCATGTTCAGTGTACAGTGCAGCTCTGTGCATCCATCATTAATATCAGCCAAAATTCTGCTGATGTGTTTATATAATGAAATTTGCAGATAACATTGTTTCCCAGGAATCCATACGTGTATGCATCAAAGGGAAAAGTTTTTCATGCAAATGACCAAAAACTGTGAGAGAAATGCAGTCCCTACAATGGAAATGAAATCCAGCAACCAATTCCCTAGACACTTCCTATCTGTCTCCCTACATCGTCTCAGCTCCATGGTTCCGTGTCTGAAGGGGCTTATGCCCTCATGAGGCAATTTTGCAAACTTTATGGAAGTAATTTGATATAATAATAAGAGAAATAGGATTCATTGTTCCTCCAACTGAAAACAAAACATTAGGTTCTAGTTAGTAAATGTCATAATTAATTGTCACTCTAGACACTTTAAAAATACAAAAAACCCCCAAGCTAAAACCAAAGAGTGTTTCTTCAGGTTGCTAACAACCCCGCTAGAGAAGCAAAGGTCTTCTTGCAATTTCACAGAGGATGTGGTTTTGCTTGCTTCCCATCCAGTCATCCTGCAGCCTTGCAGGACTGTACTTACCTAAAGCGATAATGTATTGGATGCACGAGTGAAACATCCTGCACAGTTTTTCCTTGTTTTGCTCAGGTTTTTATCCATGATGTAAAGACCACGTTAATATTTTTTTATGACAGGACAACCATGCAGTATTCTTCCCCTAGTACTTTATCATGCCTATTTTGACTATTGCTGTTTTTAGGACAAGTTGTGTTGGAACAGTGGAAAGCACCATGAGTTCAGGAGGTTGGAGGAACGCTTGATTGCTGAACCACCTGTTCTGTCGGAGGAATCAGAAGAATTTGTTGAAAGATGGATCACCTCTGGCTTATAATATAGTAATGAAGTTCCTTATGAGGGTGGTTTAATCCTATCTTGCTTGCAGTGTCTTTTTCCAGCAATCTGCTGTCTTGGAAAAAGAAAATGAGATGGAAACCGCATCTAATGCAATTCCAGTTTGGTTACCAAAGAGGACTCTTTGTGCTCTTAGCAATGGTGGAAGCACCACAGACAAATGCCAGTTATTAGCTCAGCACACGGATATGACAGCATTAACTTTTGCAGCATGGTCCTGGGTAGTTTGTTCATGTACAGAATTAAAGAAACCCATCAGAACAATGTTGTAGGAAGCCTCAGAATTTACCTACTAGGCTGGAGGAGAAGCAGAGCAATTTATGTTCTGATTTGAAGGAAAAACCAAAACCAAATCAAAATGAAAACCCCAACAGATCCGTGGGTCTAGGTAAAGTAGACCTGTCAGTCCCCATTATTGATTTACTTCATCAGAAGTGGAGAGTTGATGTATTTTAATGAAAGAATGAGATTATTTTCCATTCAGCCCACTACCTGCTTTGCTTTCAAAATAAGATGACGAAAAGGTAATTAGAGCTTCATACACATTACCATAGAAAAAGCTTGGAAGAACCAGGAATGGTTATTTTACACGCTATTTTATCTACTTTTTATACTGATTTACTCCTGCAACATCTAATGCAATAGGCTGTCCACTGTGACTGCTTACACAGTAGCAACGGTTGTGTCATGGGCTACGTCATTCTTGCATTAGTGGCATTGTTACGGTTATAGCCTAATCATTGCTTGACTGTTTACAGACACTTTTTAGGGGCACTAAAGTCACAGAATCACAGAGAATCAC
>VZTU01027082.1:42622-112592 GCA_013400835.1 Zapornia atra | reverse complement strand
TTCCAAAAGAACATTATCACCTGTTAAGGAAATAGGACATTTGGGGACATGCTTCTCTAGCAATTTAGGGAGAGCTTTCTTCCCAGAACTGAAGAGGGGGGCAGGGGGGGCAAGAGATGAGGGGGGAGAAGGGAGGGGAGGGTGCAGAAGCAGAGTGATTTTTTGAGCTATATCATCCCATGTGCAAAACCTAGAAGAAATAAAAAGGGATTTTGTAAGTGAATTGTTGGAGGAAGCATTTCCTCTGAAGAGACCTTTTCTGTTACAGTGTGTTCATGAGCCGCCTGTGAAAATAGCAGCTTTGCCGGGCATGTTAATAACACTTTGTACATTGCAACTGTTTCACGGGTCACCAGCGAAGATGGAGTTCATTAAAAGACAACTTAAGTTCTTCTACAGGCTGAGTTATACTGGGGAAAATCCAATGTAAGCCAATGACTTCATGCTATCACTTAAAAAAATAAAATTGCCTGAACAAACTTAACTCTGCTTCATTGTACGCAGGCCAAAGTACATTGAGAGACCGGCTTGAAGTACTTCAGCCCAAGATGGGTTTCAGCTGATTATGATGGGACGGTGAAGGGACATTCAAAATATTCAATTTTGTACATAGCCTTCAATGCACGACCTTTGTCATAGTATACTGCAAATTACAGTTGCCCAGCACAGGATTCATCCCATTTATGATCAAGAAGTCTTAATTATTTAGCCTCTGTAGGCATCTTAGTGGCTAGAAAGCTGACTGGTGGAGAAGGACCTGGGGGTGTTGGCTGACTGCTGACTGAATATGAGTCAACAGTGTGCCCAGGTGGCCAGGAAGGCCAATGGCATCTTGCCTTGTATCAGAAATAGCATGGCCAGCAGATCCAGGGGAGTGATTGTGTTCCTGTACTTGGCATTGGTGAAGCCGCACCTCAAGTACTGTGTTCAGTTTTGGGCCCCTCACTACAAGAAAGACATCGAGGTCCTGAAGGGGCTGGTGAGCAAACCTTATGAGGAGCCGCTGAGGGAATTGGGGTTGTTTAGCCTAGAGAAGAGGAAGCTGAGGGGAGACCTTATCATTGCCTACACTGACCTGAAAGGAGGTTGTAGAGAGGTGTTGGTCTCTTCACCCAAAGGACTCAAGCTGCACCAGGGCAGGTTCAGATTAGACCTTAGGAAAAAATCCTTCACCAAAAGGGGTAGGTGTTGGGCATTGGAACAGGCTGCCCACGGAGGTGGTTGAGTCACTGACCTGGATGTATTTAAAAGATGGGTAGATGAGGTGCTCAGGGATATGGTTTCATAGAGGGCAGGTATGGTTGGACTCGATGATCTCAAAGGTCTTTTCCAACCTAGTGATTCTGTGAACTTGCTCTCTTCTTCCATAGGACAATTCATCTGACCTATTTTAGACAACCACTCAGGGTCATATGTGTCTCTTGATTTAGAGACCTCCATTTCACATGAAATGGCTGAGTCGGTACTTTCAGCTTCCATGATCAACTCTATTTTTTCTATTTTCTTTTTCTCCCCAAGATCTTCCAAGTTCCTTGTCCAAAAATACTTGGAGTTCCCTGAGCATTATTTCTGAGAGTTTAGGGCTATCTATGAAGTTATAAGGTTCAGTGAAGAAGTTAAACAGGAAGATACCAGCTTTGAACAAGTTGATTACATGATCTAATGATGTTTCCTGAACACTAATATGTTTGCTGTCATTTATTTTCAAATCTGATTTATTTGCCATATCTTACTTTTTTGTAAATGCAAGATGGAATCAACAGTCACCCCCAGATCTAGGTCCAAGTGCACTATGTAGGGCCTCACACACTAAAAATAGACTGAATTTCTGAGTTCCTTCAGCTGAAGTCACTCCAGAGTTTGTTCACTTCTTCAACTGAGTTAAACCAAACATTTTTAGCCTTACTATTGGTTGGCTTTATTCTCCCTGCCCCCCCAGCCTTGTCTAACCATTGAACTGTGGTAATGTAACAACTGTATAACAGTTTTGTTTAATTTTTTCAGGGACTATTCAGGAGAAGTGGAAGAATGCCTTGTTGTGGTACATTAATTTTGGGTGTGTAGCATCTAACTTCTTGCTCTGCCAGAGACTGACTGAAGTCCCTCGGAGGCATTTGTGCTAAACTGCTAACCTGCAGTCCCCAGTTGGGACTTTGTCTCCTCTGTGCTCCCTTGGTCCCAGGAAAGGGGCAGGCACGTCCCCCAAGGGTGAGCCCAGCCTGCGGCTCAGTTGACATATCTGGATCCTGCCTGTGGCAGGCTGACTCTCCCCCTGGAGGATGCCTCTCTCTCAGTCTCTACGTGACTGAGCTTCACAGAATCATGGAATCACAGAATTATAGGGGTTGGAAGGGACCTCAAGAGATCACCGAGTCCAACCTCCCTGCCAAAGCATATATGTGTAGGGATCCTCCCCTTCCAGTTAGCCAGGAAGCTTACAGATGCAAAGGTTGCCTTTTCCTGCCAGGCTTATTCTTTGCACGTGTAACTTGTCTCTGCTTGTGGTACACCTGTGTTACAGTACTCACTGCTTTTTTGTATTATGTGCTATTGTCTATTGGCACTTACATTAAGTCTGTGCAGCTTCCCCTTTCAACTCATTCACCTCTCACACCAAGAGGCAGGTACTGCTACTTTATTTCACGTATTTCTCCTCCACTCGATCTATTTTTTGGGCAAGAAAATGTGACCCACACAGTTCTGCATCGAAGCTGTATTCTGATCCCAAACTCGCTTGCCTCCAGCTCATGTCTGCCAGCCCCAGCAGTGCTGCGGGCCCTGGAGCGGTGCGCGCCGGCTCCGCCATCGGGCATTGCAGGCATTACTCTCATTGGTGGTAAATATCTGGGAAATCTCTCTGTATTTTTGGCGCTGTAAATCATATGCTCAGCTATAATTTAGAGATAAATTACGGTACTTTGAGCTGCCATTAGTTTCAAATTAGCAGCGTCATTTAGATTTCTTTTTGTATAAATATTATTAAACCTACAGATTCCAAAACTTAGGACGTATATTAACAGAGTGTGCTCACTAATCCCAGGAAGATCATGCCTCCTGTTCCATGGGATTTAGGCTTGTCTCTGATTCAAACAGATTTGTGGTGTGAAATGTTAAACAGTGCTGCTGGTGACTAGTTTCTCACAAAGGCCAACGCCAGTACCTCATTTTTCTTGTCCTCACACACTCTCAATTGCACTGAAACCGCTCCTTTGAAAACAAAACAACAAGTGAAAAAAGCCTCAGTGTTTTCTTCCACGGTGAGCTGCCAGGAGTTGGCAAAATAAAAACCTGGATGGAGAAATGAAGATTTGTTCTGTTCTTACCCCTCACCTTACTGAAAGGGGCTCATGACCTGCAGTGTGCATGGGTGGATTCAGACATAATCCAGATAGTTGTGCCCTTCACCCCGAGCTGCTTGTTGCAGCCTCTGAGGCAGGGCTAGAGCAGAGCCAAGAGACAGGATGCTGACAGTGCTTTCTGATGGCCACCGTCAAAAAAACATTTAATTTATATGCTTTGCCATATGTGTACAGCAAGTTCCTTTGGCCCCTGTGAAGACTCTGGAAGGGAGAGCCAAGTCATGTCCCTTGGCTTTGCTCATCCTTGGCAAATGTTCAAGCTTTCAGCTTGCTTTGGAGTAGATGACATTCACTTACAGCTATCCTTTGTAAACGTTCAGCCTTCAGAAGACTGTCATCTCTACTACGTTATATTGGCCCTGTCTGAAGCTGCTGGGTTTGAGGCCTGAGCACTTTTCATCCTTATAGAGAGTGTCATGCTGTAACAGGGGATGTCCATGGGATCTGTAGTGCATCAGATTGAATAGAAAGCTTTTTCCCATAAGACAACTTTTCTGCTTTTTTTATTTTCTTAAGAACAAGGGGGACAACTTAACACTTTAGCAAAGAATTAATAACGTTGATTTGTGCTGGATAACATCCTCCTTCAAGACATAAACGATCGAATGTTGACAGTCATTCATCTCAGGTAGAGCCAGCCAGATATATCAGCAGATGTATCCCTGTTAGCGCTAAACTGAGACGGAGGCAACAGATGCTACCTCTCAGCAGGGCTTATTAGACCATACTCAACAGCATGTTGACATAGTTACATGGTATCCCAACTTCTTCTGGCCTGCAACTGCTTAGCTTATCGCAAAGGCAGAGGAGCAGGCAACTGCACAAAGCCTGGCAGACGAGCCTTCCTGGTAATGCACTGGGTTTGTGGAAGACTTTTAAAGGCATCAGGCAATGCTGAAAGCTCTGTTGTCCTCTGCACTTTGGAAAAGTGTTCCTCTTGTTTAACACAGCGATCCCAATGCTGTGGATTTCAAGCAACCTGTGTAGCAGGCCACATATTTGTACAGGCTGTCGGGATTGCACACGTGCACTGAGTATGGACTGAGTACCTGTGCTGGACATCAGGAGATCTCCTATGTAGAGAGGTAGCCGTACCATTCAAGCAGCAAAGAACATCTATCAGAAGCAGATTGAATGAAAGCTGCACTTTTATCTACCACTTCCCTTCCTGCTCCCTCCGGGCAATGCCTCAGACTTGTTACACACCACTTTACCCTGGTGCTTACTCTAGTAGTACTTTGCATATGTAGGCAGCATACAGTGTCTGGTGGGTGCCTGCCATGGTTTTCAGTCCACAAATGATAAATTGTTGCTTCGATTTCTAATTCAAAGAGATTTTTAGAACTTATTATTTTAGCCAAATTTATTTTGCATTTTTTATCTTGCAGGAGTGAGTGTTCAAAGAGCTGTCTCGCATCGAACTGTTCAATGAGATTATGACAGATAATCTGAGAACAAAATAAAGATGCTGTGTATGTTTCACCTGGTAACGATCGATAATGTCAATTAATGTCCTCAGCATTTTATGGAATGGCAGTGTAAGTAATTCAGCATACAAAGAAAGTAGTTCCAGTACTCTTTTGGAGACTTGATCATATTCAGCAATCTGTACATCACATTTTTTAAAAAGTCTAGGTTTCATGGCTTCAGAACAAATCTGTCAAGATTGAACCTGTGTTGCTTTGTTTAAAATTATGGCCAGCTCACCATAACTACATGCTCTAACAGAACCGGTCTTACTGGAAACACTCTGGGATCCAAATGGTGGCCATGCAATGGTGACTGTCACTGCAACTGCCTCAGGTGACACTGGCCGGTAAACAGGGATAGAGAAGATGAAGGAAAAATCACTTAAAATTACCTGTCTTCTTCCATCCATTTCTGGGCTGATTTTGAGTGGTGACTGGTTCTGTTTGAAATACACCATTTGCAGAGTCTGCCTGTGAAGGTTATTCCAGAGACTTAACAAACAGATGCACTTTTCCGTAAAGTTTATTTTTTCCAGTCTAGTCTTTCCCCTGTGCTAATTTTTTTCAGTTACTCCAAGGCTCTAGTAAGCTGCCAGAGAAAATAACAGCAGAAGTCCTGCAAGATGGAGGTGGGGAGAGCTGCTGCTGTAGAAGGACTAAGCAAAGGAAAGATTTCTTTTTGTTTAGTGAAACCAGCAGCCAAATGTACTGTACTAATCATTCTGTCTCCTTTTCTCTGTGAGTCATGAGTTGTTTTCTTTCTAGAGCTTTGTATACCTCAACAGTGAGAACAAGCAGAAGGTCTGGGATAATTTGACTCATGGAGCTATAGGTATTTTCATACAGGATGTCCCTGTGTCAGTGGGCAACCAGGCAATCAAGACCCAGCTGCAGTTAGCTACCAACTCAAGCTTTTTGACAGAAATGATTGCTCTACCAATTGTTTTATCTACAGGGACAAGTAGCCAAGACTTGGACCACCTCATCATGCCTTGCTTGCCTGAACACCAGTCTCAGAAACCAGCTTATTCTTTCAAGGTTTATATCTTTCATAGGTGCAGGTCATTTCACAATAGCTTGTTTGGTTTTGAGTGTTTGAACTTTTACAATAGTAGGAGGAAAGACAGGGAAAATGGTTTTGTTACATACTACAATATCACAAACCACCTGAATGAACTCAATGGACATGAAGATGCTAGACTGGCTATGCTCACTCCTGGAGGTCAGATGCAATCATTTAAAGGCACATCTTTAGAGACACAGTCTTTGGGTTTAGCCCACCCACCAAATCCCATCTGTTTGATATATTTTAAGACACATCTGATGACTTCCAAAATACGTGGTCAGGGCAAAAGCCTAAGTGTTGAGATAGCAAATGTAGCATTCCTCAAACTCATGAAAACGTGGCGTCTAAAGGCAGATGAAGTGACAGTGACCTGAAATAACAGGAAGCTGGCCTCAGTTACATATCTGGCAGGGGCTGAGGGTGATGGAAGCTTGTGAGCAGTATCCACAATCATGAAATATAGCCCTGCCCCTGAATGAACTGGAAGACATATTTCAGCCTACAGTAAGTCAAGGTTCAAGCACCACTGGCCTTTGGGACCTTGTTCAGATCCAAATGCAGAAGCTTTGGATTAATCTTTTGACTCTACTGCTGAATTTCACTGGCACCCAAAGTCTTCTCATCCATTCAGTTGTGGGCTTTCCCCACGACATTCACCAGCATTCATACTGCCCTTGTGAAAAATAGGAATGAGAGAGAAAAGTAAACTCTTCCAACTCAAACCCTCTCCTGGGGGTCTGGAAGGGAGTGCTGGAGAATCCAGAATTTTGCAATCTTTTTTTTTATTTGCCTGGGAGTATGAAATGTTTTCTTGAAATCTGTTCTGAAAAATGGTTTGCAAGAGGTGAAGAGAAATTGCTAGGAAAAAAAAAAAAGGAAGGTGTAAAATAAAAACAGAGGCAGATAAGAAAAAGTTGCTTGAATCTAGGAATCTCTGAATTCTTCCATCAGAGAGGGAAAAGACAAATTAATACTTTTTATGGAAAAAAATGTGTGTCCTGATACATTTTGGGGCATGAGCATTTCAAAGGTTCATGAAGTACAACTGCAGATCCCTGCACCCCAGTCAGTCACAGTGGCAACAGTAATGGGGCTTTGTCTTTCTGTGCCCAGCAGCAGCTCCCAGTTTCCTAGTGGGTAATGATGACTTTCCAGAGGGATCATCAAGGGAGGCAGTATGCCATAAAGGTCTGTTCATTTTCATAAGCCATATAATTTCCATATTAAAAATTGTGCCTAAGCTTGATGGGGGAAAATGCAAATACAGACAAATGCAGTCTGACAGGCACATTGAGTCAAAAAGTGTCTGCTCAAAATTCACAGTTCTTCTAATTGAACACTTGTGTAAATTTCTGGCTGGGCCTCTCTGCATTCAGACACATCACATACACCACAAATGCATGGATTTGTGATGTTCTGAGGCCAGTTTAGATGCTGACTCTCCTGCAGAAGGAAAGTTTTGCTGTCCCTGATCACCTGTCTGTATATCCTGTCCTGCCCTGTGTATCCGTTCAGCAAGCCACATCACTGACTGCTTTGCTCTTCTCCACTGCCAGCTTCCAATGAGAACGGCCAGCAGAGGTGGCTCAGCCTGGCCATGCAGGAGCTGGGCACTGATAACCAAAGAGAAGACATGTAACTGGGACCAGAGACAAAGAGAGCTGGCCTCTTTCTGCATCAGCAGCTCACAGCATAAGTTGACAGTGAAACTGCACCTCAGACCTACCCAGTATAAAACGATAAGGGGGACCACTCACTTTGTGCTTAGTAATTGAAGGTTCCTGATGGGACTGAGCTGTTGCTGCTCTCAGCAGTGGTGTTCATGTCAGAGTATTCAGTTGAAACTGTTAATGACCACTGCTTTTGGTATTATTTAGAGGATCACTTAGCGCTAACTAGCTTTGTTAAAATCTTTGCTTTGGTGGGCCAGGACTGTATCCCACACCTTTTGAGAATGGTCCGAAGTGATTTTAGAGTTTATGCTCAAAAGGTTTCATCCTACCCCAATTGCTCATTGTGGAGGCACACTGGGACTCGCAAAGGGAGGAGGTTTCACAGCCCTTCCCAGATCACTGCTTAAATCCTTTGGGCTTTTGTGGTGACACACAACATTTGGGTGAAAAACAAGTTACACTAGAGAACAATGAGCCAGAAAGGGCCCTCTGTTACGTAAGGACTATTTCTAGTCTTCCCTCCTATAGCTCTCCTTAGAGAGGAGTATGGGGATTTTTTTCACTGGCAGTTATAAAGATTTCTGTGGTCATTGGTAGGGAGTCAACACAGTGTCCCAAGATCACTGCAGCCAAATCTGATAGGTTTGTTGGCTCTCTCAGTTTATGGGCCATGTCCCAAATTCACCCACTGAAGGACTATAGGACAGAATGAGAAATTTGATCTTTCCAGGACTGGGAGCCTCAGCCCCACACAGGACCACTTTAGAAACATTTTCCCTCCAGCAGCTGTGTGCTTTTGGCTAGCCTCTGCTGGTGGCACAGCTGGAGGTGGGTATTGCATGAACACCTGAAAGGTTGGGGTGAGACACAAAGATGACTGTGACTCTACCTTCTGGAAAACATCCTCAATAAGATTTGCCACATTTGCACTTGGTGCACACTCTTATTTTAGGCATAACCAGAGCCAGTGCATGAAGGTGTGAGAGATTTACAGACCACATTGAAAATTTTAGCCTGCCTATTTTATAAAACAGAAAATGGTGGTTGCATGGCACCATTTGCATAAGCATCAAAAAACCAACCAAACATACCCAAAAAACCTGACAAACAAAACCAACACCTTTCTGATGTCCAAGACAGCTAGGTATTGTGCTTCAAGAAAGCACAAAAGGTCTTTCAAGTCTTTCTTCATTCAAAGATTATTCCAAGTGGGGCTGTATTGTTAATTGCATGTACTTTGTGTACATAGAGATGTGGAATTATATACGATTTCTGTCTGGCTGTGTTTTGATACGAGACACAGATTCAACTTTCAGCCTTCAACTTGCAATCTTTCCTAACAGTCATCTGAAAATGATAAAAGCATTGAACCTGGCCACCTTTGAACCACTGGCGTTATTGTGGTGATTCATGTTTTCCCTTGAAAGTGCTGAAAGAAGATCACGCAGCAGGGGAAAGATAAGGCTCAGTATTTTTCCTGCCAGTCTTCACAGCACTCACATATTTGTTTCTGTATTGGTAGTGATTCATATCACAAATGCCTTTGTCCGTTTCTCTCTTTCTGCTACAATAGCCCAAGTAATTAACTAAGTGAAGAGGCTGTCAATTAAACACTGATACTAATCTCGGCATAAAAGCTCCCTTAAGAAACACTGAGTTGGAACATATTTTACAGCGTCACCACTGCCTTCTTTCAGCTCACTTCTCGGACAATTAAGTGCTCCAAATGTTTGTATGTCATCCGGGCAACATTAGTAGCATGAGCGACCCCTGCTATAGATACGGTCCCTGCAAAGAATGCCTGGGGAATACAATGCCCATTGTGCCAGCAAGGCTGATTTTGTCAAGCAAGGGACATTATATAGTTAATTAATGCCAAGATCTTTAATGATAAGATTGTCAAGGACAATTACGAAGATGATTATAAGTGTCCTTGGTAACAAGAATGCAATACTGATTTTAGCTTACTTTCACTAAGTGTGGCTTAAAGGTCAGTTTCTCTGAAGTGTGAATACTTAAGCATTCTTTGGATAAATGTCATTATACATTAATCTCAGGAGGAAAACACGTTTTTTTCTAATCTATCTGCACGGCAAATGAAAATTAATGTGAAACTCTTGCTAGAGAAATTAAGGCGACATATTTCAATGAGAAACATCTAGCCAGTGTCGCCTCCCCAGCAACAGCTCTGGGTCCACGCTCTGAGATGAAGTCAGTGGAAAGACTCACTCTGACTTCAGCCCATCTGGTTCAGGACCGTGGCCATGCAGGTGGTAGAAGAACAGGCCCTCCTCCTCCAGCCCACTTGTGCTTAGGAAGCTGCTCCAGTTTCTTACCTGCCCAGTGCTGGGTCCAGCCTTACTGTGTCTCGCTCACACACCAAACTCAAATGGCATTTGGTGTTAAATCCCTCTGTGAGCTGGGTAGGCTCAGGGAAAGCGAGTAATTGATACTGGTGGCATAGTTCACACCTTGAATGTTGAAATCAAGAGACTGAGTAATTTGTCCATTAGCACCAAGAAGGGCATGCTGCAAGAGGACATTTCAGGCTTCTATGGACATTGTCAATGCAGGGCACTTTATGATTTAAAGTTTTAAGTAATTACATTGATGATGCATCTACTGCTGTATGTATGTTTAGGGACAAACAAATTCTACTGCTTCTGTCCATAATCCCTTTGACTTTTAATGGGCATTTTATGATGCTAGTAGCAAAGCTCTTACAGCTTTTGTAAAATGAATAAGCAAGAGAGTTTTCTTACCAGAGTATCCCTCACAGGTTAATTCAGTACTGGGCTTCTCTCTGATGGGCAAAGTATTAATCACTGACGTAAAAATGAAATGTAAAGAAAGCCCATTTGCCAAGGGGACAATATGTCATCTAATGCTCATTTGTGGGGTGGGAGAAGACTAGTGCAAAGAGTGGCATACCTGAAGGTTGGATCTTCCAAAAGATTATAGCAGTTGCTAGCACACTTGGAAATCAATTTGGAAGCCACCAATGGGCTCTGTACAGAAGCATGCCACTTCCCCTGTGTGACTGCCTCCTTTTCCCATGTTTTTCTTTCACTCTCTCATACAGCAGATACACATCATATCTCTCTGTCAGGTCCTAAGCTGCTGGACAGTGACACCTGACACGAAAAAGTGGTTTATCTGAACCAAGGCTCCAGAGAGCATCCCCTTTGCAGCTGTACCACAATGTGCACCACTGAGAAGAGACTCAAAGAGAGAAAATGAATAATATTGCAGCTCACTGGCACAAGGGCCAAATTCTCTGCTAGTTTACTTCAGTGTTTGAGCATGTTTCTGAGATGGGACTTAGTGAACAACATGCCAGCCTGGAAGCACAGCCACTTACCCCCTTCCCACCAGAAGCTGTGTGCACACTGTCAGCTTCAGAACCCACCCTTCAATTTACTCTGCAGACCTGGAAAATTGAGATGTTTGTTTGCATGTGAGAAATTTTGAAGCACCAGCAGCAGAAAAAAAGTTGGCATGGGCGCCTTTTTTGCTGCACAGAAATAAATCTGTTTGCAGGAAGGTGGAAGAAGAGTAGCATATAAAATCAGAAGTGCTGGATTTGCACAACACTTCATGTTCAGCACCAAAGCTATTTTGCCATCAAGGATGTACTGATAGAAGCAGCAGCTGCTCAGCAAGTCTGTTTTTCTTAACTACCTTACAATTTCTTTACCATCAGTCAGTCAATCAATCAATCAATCACATTGCAGCTAAATAGCAAATTAATTGCTGTTCTGATTGTCCATTGGCACACAACAGTTTTATTCAGCAAGCTGACTTCCTGACAAACTGGTGGATTGCTTTTGCTGGCTCCGAAATGGGAATACTCAGCCTTCCTGATGCTGATAGATTCCATCTGGTCCCCTTTAATTAACATCTAATATGTAAACCATCTAATACATGTAACACTGCATAACAAGGGATTAAGAAATAGAAGGTAACCCTTCATCATAAAGCTGTGTCATCTCTTAGGATCTCATTACAAATGGTAAACAGTACCAAAACAAAATGGGAACCACTCACTGGTAGAAGCAGCAACTTGTAGGTACTCTCATGGTAGTGAGTATAAACATGTATGAACGCAGAGACAAAATGAAGCAGGAGGTGTAACAGCTCCCATAAGGGCATTCACACAGATAACGCCACAGCTCAGACACCAGCTGATTTCATGCAATTACAAAGAAGAATGGGATCTACTAATTTCTCTCTGCAAGTTTTGCTGGCTAGATAAGAAGCACTGTTTCTGTAAGACTCTGGTGCAATCCATTAAACCCATTAAAAGTGCTAATTAGCTCATGTTCTACAAATGAAAGTGTCCGGGCTGTGTATTCTGCTGTTTAATACCTGTCAGCAGCCAAAAGCTGTGGAAGAAAATATACAAAGAACACCTTCTAGGAAACCCCTGTAACCATATTAAGATGTCAAAAGTAAGGGAGATAAAATGCTCCTCTGCATCACAGCAGCTGATGGACGGGCATGAAATTTATGTGGCTGGGGGACAGGGCTTGCCACCTTTCATGGCTAGCCGAGTTATGTGAAAGGTCAAGGCTGCTATGTTTTCATGATAACATCTAAGCAGAACACAGGCATTTGGAGAGTCTCATCCACACATATACCCAGTGAGTTAGATTAAACTCATGCAGAACAGCTGCAGCAAGGCTTGCAATGCTCAACAAAGGGCAGGAAGATTAGAGACCTCGATAATAAGACATGAAAGACCCTAATGGCAAGAGGAGAAGGGGAACTGTGCTCACTAAGCCACAGCAATGACAAAATCATTATTTGAAGCCTCTTGACTGAGAGGGGGGGAGAGAGGAACAGGGAGACAGTGTGAGATCAACATCTCCTGGCAGAGTTGGCCTTTGGTTTTCTGCAGAATGTGAGCTACAGTCCTGTGGTATGAGCTCTTGAGCTAATAATATTAAGTTGTGCCAGTTGTTTTCCATTTGCTCAAAACGGATCTGGGAGGCCAGTCCCCAAAAGCACACTTGCTGAAACAGCTTTGTACTGTGGGCTGAGCAGGTCTCCCTTGGGAGAGAAGACAGGACTCTTCTCATGTCATTAAGGCATATACATCTTTGCATTTCCCTCTTCTTCCCTGCTTCCAGTTTCTGGAGCTGTGCGAACAAACACCTTGATGCAGCCCTCATACAAGGAGCCCATAATTCATAGCATCTTCAGTAGGGCCTGGTCAAAAGCAAGAAGTGAGGAAAAGGATCTGTAAGTAGTAGGATCTGTCCCATCCAGGACTGATTTTTCAATTAATGACTGTTGTCATGAAAGTGGGGGAAGAAAAGAGATTGTACTGGAGTCAGTGCAAATCCACGAGCTTGCTTTAGCATGTGCCTCACATCTCTCTTTCTTAGAGCTTGTGTACCTAAGGCTTTGAGTATTTAAGAAGCAATGAAAATAAATAAAGTTCATGAAGACCACAGAGAGATGGCAATAAAAGGCCATGCTGATGCTGCCAACTACCCCAAAGTGCAGAAATCTGCACTTGTGCTAAACAAAGAGAATCGAGTAGGAGCCACTCAACAAAAGTTCTCAAAAGTAAAAAAGTTTCTCATCTTTGTTTTGTTTTCCATCCACCTTTCTTAACTTTTCTGTTTACACCACTAATGTTTTCGAATGCTGGAGAAGTGTAACTTTGAGAGACCTGTTTGTTCATGGCATACTTGTCCTGTCCTGGATAATTTTATGCTGTTGCAAAGGCAGCACCTCAGCACTCCTTAATAAAACACACATCAATATTGTGACAAGATGCAAGTTTCACTTGCCTGAACTATGTCCTGTTCACGCATTATATACATGGTGCTATCTGTAATTTAGTACTGTTTTGAGGAAAGAACTAAAGGCAAAGCAAGGTAACCTCAAGTCCTGGTCTTTCTTATGTTCTTCCTAAGATAGGTGGGGTTTCTGCTCGCGATGTTTATTTGCTAAACATAAATTGCTTTCAAATCCTATTGTTTCCTCTGAATACTTTTGGAGAGAATGAGCCTTCTACTCAGCTAATTTATGTGCTGAGATTTGACCCATAGTAGTTTTAAGATCAGTACTGGATTTCCTAACCCTTTTCTTTCCTTTCTTCCTTCCTTCCTTCTTTCCTCCCTTCCTCTCTTCCTTCCTCTCTTCCTCTCTTCCTTCCTCTCCTCCTTCCTCTCTTCCTCTCTTCCTTCTTCTCTTTCTTCCTCTCTTCCTCTCTTCCTCTCTTCCTTCTTCTCTTTCTTTCCTTCCTCTCTTTCTTTCTCTCTTTCTCTCTCTCTTTCTCTCTTTCTCTCTTTCCTGCCACAGGCTAAATGCATTAGATGGTACACAGTCATTCAGAAGCCATTAAATCTTCCTTTTCAGAAGAGACTCTCTAGCTAGAGTCACTCTTATCTCCATTTCTGATCAGAGGAGGAAGTCCCACTACAGCAATCCTGCCTTGAAGCCTTCCATCACTATCTGGCTCTGCAGGAGAACACGACCTCCTCTTCGCACCTGTGACATCCAAAGACCCCACTAAGGCAAGCATGGATTATCTGCCTGACCTCTGTATTTGCTCACTTGGGAGTGGTCAGCCTGCAGCAAGGAAGCTGAAATGCAGATATGCTGTGGCAGAGCCTTGCTCCAGACAGCAAACCAGATTTCTGGGGTTGGAGCCATGCTCTTTAGGGGAGGAACCTTACACTTGTGCTGTCCAATGGAGGATACACTTCATTAAGGTCAGCAAGTAGAAGTTAAAGGAGGAATTTCATACTGATGAAACAAAATAATCAGCATGATACTATAGATGAAGCAGTCTTTTGACTGTGATATTTGTCATCGCTTTTCCTGTCTCCCCACAGGTTTGGGTTATTGTCTTCTCCCCTCAGTAGTCCTTGGCGTCACCTGCTCTTTAAACTCTTCAACCATTTCATCACTACTCAGTTTTAGATGTGAGTAGCTGACCCTTCAGGGCTCGGAGTTCCTCCACATCCCTACAGACTGCCCTTGTGAGGCATGCCTGGGAGGCAGTTCTCAGGGACCAACTAGTGAGATCAGAGCCAAACCAGTGGTGCAGCAGTGTAGCAGACAGACACGTGTGCAAGCATCAGTCTGTAGGTTCTCGAGCCCTCACTTGCTGCTACATTCGTAACTGCTGCAGCAGAGCAGCTCCTCCATGCAGGTCCCAGGGGTTGGGGACAGCAGAAAGGAAAGAGTTTGAGAAAGTAACATCTGCAGTGGGAGTAGGGGCTGGTGGAGATGGTCAACCCAAACCTACCAGCAGGAACAGATGAGCACCAGGAATTTAAGCAGGTAATCCCATGAGCAGCAGAAGTCATGCTGGGAGGTTTTCTGTGACTACCTCACATGGATTTTCTGCTCTTTAGTAATCTGGTTGAGCTCAAATTGCAACATTTCTCTTTGGGGAAAGTACTAATCTCACTGTGTTTGCCACAACTATCTGATAGCTTTCTCAAGACTTGGGAGTTCCATATCACGGAGGTCTCTATTCTTCATGCAGATGCTTTTTTTTTTTAAATGGACATCAGCACGTAAATATCCACACATATGGACTGGGAAGAGTTTACTTACAGAAATCCTATGTTTTAGTAAAACAGACTGAAAATGGTTTGACAGTGGCTATAATGTAAACAAGAATATAGTTTTGGGGAAAGATCTCACTCAATCCTAAATTTTGGCTACTTATTTTCATATTCATTTAACCATCTCTTCTTTTTTTTCTGCCTGGGTGTAATTTGGCAGTTTGGGCATGAAAATTGATAACTCTCCACAGACAGAGAGTGACAAACACCAAAAGGAGACAGTCAATCTCATATCTACAAGCAATTGAACTCAAAGCATATGCTTTGCACATCTTGGTAATATCAAGTCAATGGAAGGGGAAAAGCTGTGGTCATACATCAGTGAAGATTAAAAAATTATTAAACAAAACTGAAGAGCAATTTTCAGGGCTAAGTGTTTTGGGTTTGGTTTTTTTTTTTCCTAACTTTCCTTCTTAGAACAGATGCAGGGAGACTCAGGCACTGGAGAAGAGGGGATGAGAAGAAGCAGCCTAGCATTTCCCCCAGCTGCCTGTGATTGTGTTTCTGTCCCTAAACCTAAACCACTGAAGCTTCTTGGGAAAAGACTTTGGAATCTTATTGCTCACAGGGTTTTTATAATTAAGCCTGTTTTAACAATTAGACTCACCCTTGCTGGAGCCAAGGGAATTATAGAAAAAGATTCTTTACATTGTACACAGTTAAACTCTTGCTGCTCTAGCGTTAATTTTTCTCTGAAGCCAGTGAGAAGCTCCCCAGGCTGAGCAAGACCAGCCCCTTTGCAAGCAGCCAACTCAGGATCACCCTCATGTACAACCCTGAAAATGTACTGACCAAATTTACAAACCACTCTCTAGTCTCCTCCACTCTCCTCGGAATGAAGAGATACTGCTTAGCTGCTCTGAGATTGACAGTCTTGTTCAGACACTCGGCACCCTACAAAGAATGCTCCAGGGAATGCTGCCATCAAAGTCTGCAGTGTATTTCATGGAGCCATTACATTATAGGCTCCACGTTGTTTGTTGTATCTAGTTACACTATGCTACCAAAAAAAAAAAAAAGCCTCTCCTTTTTGTTACATGCATTTGCCACCTCATTTTACCTTCATAAAGAAATGTTTAGGTTTCTATCCTTTTGGATGTGAACTGAATAATGGCAGTTTTTGTTTATGAACATATATTTTGAATTTCAGCGATAGAACACAAGGACAGACCCAATGAACAGCTCTATTATACTTAAGAAATTGAGTTTCTATTCATAAAGAGCTGAGTAGCTCCTGTTAGATGGGTTCCCATACAAAAAATACTGAATACCTCCAAATGAGGCTGACTATATCAAAACACTAAAACATGAATAGGATTTCTTCTCAAAGGAAAGACTGAATCAAAGTACAACTATATTGATATATCTTCTAATACAGCTATTTATTTACCAGCTAAGAAGTACCTTTACCTTGGCTTAGAATCACTCTGATTTCTGCTACAATGTTTTTGTCATAAATATGCACCTTATTATACAGAGGAAGCTTCTGTGAACAGCATAAAGGACACATTTACACACTAATTCCCCTGAACAGCATATGATCTTTGCCACAAAATAAAATACTTGCCTTTTTTTTTCAGCTTTAGAACATCTTAACTTAGTGTTCATACTTTGCATTATCTGCTATTGCTTTTAATACATATTAACACAAACATAATAATAATATATAATTTTTTTCAATTATTATGAGTTATTCAGGAAGAGGGGACTTAATTCCCTCTTTCACTGACAAACACAGTCTCTTGAGTGGCAAGCCTTAACTAAAACAATAGAAAATTAAAGGAAATACTTCACTTTGTATAGAAGCTACATGTGAGCTTATCAAATTGTGCAGCAGGTAACAAAATACAGTCTTAGTAGAAATTGCATTTTTCAGGAAGGTAAGGACGTATTCCAGGCTATACATATAGTGGCCTGTTTTCCCAAGGAGAATTTTGTGATTTGCAAGGGATATGCAAAATATTACCATTGATCTGTTAGTGCTTAATCTCCTTTCTTATTAGTTGGAAGTATAAGGCCGGTTCAGCTGCTGTAGCAAACCTTTGCTGAGGATCAAGAGGATGAAGCACAGGTACCCCTCATTCAGGTCTACTGCATGAGAGTCTCCCTAAGACCAAAAAAGCCAAAAAAGCAGCATCCAGGCCTGGCAGGAACATAGATGGTGGCTATTCTGCTGGATTTTTAAAAAAATGAGGACACACTAACACATTCACATACTAAAAACTGATAGAGCACATATCAGCAAACAGGTTCCCTACTTCAGTTTTAAGTGAAAATGAATAGTGGATCCATCATTACAAGGTGAGTGTAGGGCCAGGGGAAGGAAAGAAGAGTGATTTTCATTCCCAGCCTGAAGTGCAAAAGGCAAGGCTCAGTCATTTGCTGATACCACAAACTTTTTTTGAAAGTTTCTGTCTAAAATGTTTGAGTCCAAGAAGATTGTTGGCTTAAAAGTTCTTTTTTGTTGCTGGTGTTTTAAAAGATCTAAAACTCTTAAGCACAATGGCCATGTGCTTCAACAGCAAAGCCACTTAGGAACAGCAGTATGTCTGCTAATGGAAGCACTGTTCAGAGGGACAACTCCACTCCTTAGTTCTCCTCCATAGCCAGCATTTGCTAGAAGGGAAGAGACATCTGACCTTTGGCTTAAACGTTAGATTACATTTAGCAAGTGAAAGTCAAAAGTGCTTTCTCTGTTGCTTTTTAGTTAATGGCATCTGCTCTGTTATGAAAGAGGTTGTTTGTTGTTACTTCTACTCTAAAATACATATTTTGGCCACAAAACCAAATATTCTGTTACAGTGGGAGCATCCCACACAGAATATCTGCATCCACCTGTTTCACTTCATTTCTCAACATTAAAAGAGTTAGCTTCAATTACAAAAATTGCATAGAGCAGTTTATTTGTGATGAAGGTTTATAAGCTGCTGTTATAGAGTGTCCGTGATCAGTTAGAGACAGATAGGAGGGAGGCTATTACCCATGGTTGAGAAGCTGTGAGAAATTGCCAGTGACCAGTAAACCCTTGCTATGCTCCGCAGGGATTTTGCTCAAGGCCCATGTAGACTTATTACCCATAGCCTCATGGGGCAATTTTTTTCCTGTGTTTCTCCTTCCTTGGAGGCAAAGGCAGAGCAGGATGGGAGAAGTAGCTTTTGACTGTGGGAGACCTTATTTTAGGTCCTTTACGTGCCACAGATTTCTTATGCATTCTCACAGAAGTGGCATGAGATTGCCCTACAACAGGCTCCCAGCCCTTGGGGTCTGGGTGTGGAGTCCATGTGCCCCTTGAGACCCAGGGAGTTTGATGCCTGAGAGCAGGAACAAGCCACACTGATGAACAAATCTGTGTCTGAATTTCTGCTGCCTTACTCAGTTTAAGTGTTTAACCACAGCCCGGAGTTTCACAGCCCTACATCTCCTCTCAGAAGGTCGGTCTTCCTGGGTGGGAGCTGACAAACTGCTCTCCTAAATAACAGTGTAATGAACCAGGGAGTGTGAGGCCCTTGGGAAGGTCCAAGCACTCAGTGCCATGTTTGCAGGCTCTGCTGGAGTGCACCTGGCCATTACTGTCCCTAAGGGGCTCAGACAGCAACTCAAAGAGTTGGAAAGACCAAGATCATGGAGACAGGAGAATGACTCCATAACCAGGTGAGTGCATTTACTTGAGATCAAAGTAGGAGAGAACAGACACGTTCTGCCCTCTGATTCCTACCAAGAGCACTCTTGATGAAAAATGGATATGCACTTCAAGGCCAAGGGCCAGACCACAGAACCTTCTGTTCTCCCTGTGGAGGGACTCCCTCACCAAGCTACATAGCAAGGTCTTATTTTCTCACTGGCTGACCTCATTAACCTGACCATTCTTGCTAAACAGCGGCAGAGCCACAGTGCAGATGCGGAGGGTACTTCTGACCCCTTGGTCTCACTGAGGTGAGGCTTAATGTCTTACTGTTTCTTCTCTCTGGGTCCTTTTCGTGGACCTGGGCTTGAATGTTCTTGTGCCTCAGCTTTCCCTCTCCCATTGCAAAAATAAGCATGTTAATGTTACAGCTGCACCATGGGAATCACGAAAATAGCAGGTTAGTTACAACATACCCTCTCAGCACAGAAAGCAGCTGTCAGCGCGCTTCAGCTGAGTACATGAGCATCAGGTCAGAAGACTTTTAAATGGTAAAATAGGCAGCTCCAACAAGGACTGTGGAAAATGACTGCAACGCAGACCAAATGTTCACAGAAAGACAGATTTTCACTCTCAAAACCTTTAACAAATTCAAGTTTCACAAAGTGCGATAAGAATGCATTATTTCTTTTAGCACCTTCGAATTTTTCAGTTCATAGCATTCGTGTCATTGATGATTTTATTTGGAGAGTGTGTGATCCAAAACAAAAACTAGTTTGAATAGAACATTTCATTTTGATTCTTTGATAATTTCATTTCAAATCAATCCAAGATGAGTGAAAAGATGGCTTTTAGCTGTCTGAAACAAAGTCAAATCACTTTAAACACTGGATTTATGGGCTGATTATCCATTAGGTGAGGTAGACAATTCCATCTAGTTAATGTATTCTCCTAATATTAGACTATGCTGAAACATCCAGCCAATTGCAGGCTTAAGATGCATATGGCATGAAGTAAACACTGGTTATTACATGCTACCCAATGTGAGGTCGTGCTTTTGTGCATAGATTTTACAACCCTGGATGCAGCCATTGACTCAATTGGTGGATTTGGGTTATTCTCAGCATTCCCCAAGTCAGGTCCAGCAAGTAGCCCCAAAGGTGGGCACACTCTTTGTTAGCCTGATGCTGTGATTTCTTCAGAGAATACCCTAGTAAATCAGTAATTCACGCACCCAAAAATGAAGATGCGTTCAAAGAGTTGAATGCAATAGTGGTAATCAGCATTTTGGTTTCTTCTTGCTAAACCCACAAATTATTTAATAAGCTGTGAAGAAAAGAAGCTACTTGCCAATAGAAGTTCCCTGACTGGAAATGTAATATAGGTTATGTAAAAATCATCCACTGCGTCCCTCCTTGATTCTGTACTTCTGCAGCCAAGGTGAGACCCAAGCTAGTGCCATACTTGCTCTCTTTTTCCTCAGCTGGTTCCAATGTCATATAAACCATTGTGAGAATTTGTCCCTCGTCATTATTTGTAACTGTTTCAAAGCAGACATGTTCTCATTAGCTATCCTGCACGCATCTCAAACCTTTAAAAATGGTCTGTTTCAGGAGATCACAAAAATCCACTGACATGCTACAGACCAGGAGTGGGATTCAAAAGTTTTCTACAAGGCTATATCCATCCCAGTACTACATCACTCCAGTCTCTTCAGGCTTCCATTATATCAAAGATGCTCTTTGGTTCAGTCTGCTGAAATTCACTGAGCAGGCTGATTACAGGTGAATTGGGAACATTTATTTGAACGATTTAGAAAGTTAAAGCAGTGTGCACAGCCTAGTGCCACAGGACCACTCAACTAAATTGACCCTAAAGGAAAACAGGAGGAGCTATGAGAGGTGTGATCCTTAATGTGTGTTGGATTCAAGTCACTTCCATGTTAACTTTACTTGAAATACTTTAAAACTTTGGCATACAAATTAATGATGGCAGGCTGACTGTGACCAGGTCCTGAATATTCCTGTGTTCGGCTATGTGGTTAATTCACAGGAGTGTCAAATGCCAGCTCTCCAGCGCTCAGGAAGAAGCTGCACATATTTGCCTCAGGTGCATGTTGGTTAAATAGGCTTGAAAGGTAGCAGATTAATGATTTTTTTTTTCTTTGACTATTGATATACTGCACATCACGTAAATGATCCCACTTTCGGGACACCACTATCATCTCGCCATCCAACACCAAGGTCTGCATCTGTACCTCTTTCCTCTCTTGGAAGGGGACTCCCTCTTCCCACCCACTCCCTGGAGCAAGGGTCCAAATCACTTCCTTACCACTGAGTAATCCTATAGACAGGGGGATTTTTGGCATTGGTCTGTTTACTTCTTTCTTACTCAACAGTGCATTGGGAAGATTAGTGTGAATTTAAACCACGAGTGAGAAGTGACAAAATGGGTCTCCTGCTTGCGGGGTCATAGCTCAGGTTCAGCACACACAATGCACTCCCTTGGGTCTGTTTTTGTTTTCATTTTCTTTTTTTTCCCCTCATTTACAGACAGCTCAAGAATTTTAAAGAATACATAGAATGGCAAAATGGGCACTTCTAATCCTTCCCATACAAGGGAAATGGTGTTTCTGCACATCCCTTTCCTTCTCTGCCTGGATTAGCCACAGATCAGCAAAAGCAGCAGATTGTCATTAAGGCTGGGTTCTTAAAACAGGGCTTGGTGACATACAAGGCAGTCCAGGTGAGTTAAATGTTTTGTCTATTGATGCCTTGCCAGTGATAGCACTGGGTCTGCAAAGACAGCATGTCACCCAGCCACCCCTCAGAGGGCTCTGATACACGTTCTATTAGGAGTTTGAAATAAATTCATACTGACAAAGACACTATGCTTTTCACAACACCCCTCTTCTCCTGTAGGACAATATGTGAGAATCTCCTACCCACATAGCCCTTTTCAAAGCAGTGCCCAACCTGAGCAGGACCCTCAGGAGCCTTGTTGTGTCTGGGTTCTTGTCACCTCTCGCTGCAGAAGCACAAAATCCCAGCTAGCAACCATTTTGTCCCTCCTGTATCTTGTGCTTAGCTGGGACCTGGATGTAAGCAGCATCAGTTGCTACAGCAGCAAACACCACTTAGGGCCACCATGACCAGCAGAAGCCAGTCCTGAATTTCCATTTCGCATTTATGTTACAAGATGCTGACCGGCTCTTGCATTCTCATGCAAATAACATGGCACATTTTGATATTAAGGAAATTTTAATTAGCAGACAGCTTCATGCAATTGACCCCCACCTTGCAAGTATCCAGAAGCTTTTTCATAGAGGGGACAGGGCACATGGGTTTGATCCAGCAAGGGGAATGTATGTGCCATTACTTCCAGGGGCTTAGAGTGGCTGCACTGCCTGAGGGTGATAATCATCAAAGCTGCTCTGGAGTCAGAGAAATTAAACTGTCCTGTAACTGAGAGATGTGCCAACTCATTGGCATGTCTACAAGTTAGTGACAAAACACTAAAGCATTTTTCATCCCAGTAATATACTCTGCATGAGTTCAGAAGCAGGGAACGTTGCTGAAAAATTGTTTTGACGAACTCAGAGGGGACTGTGGAAGTGCCGGACCAGCAGAGCACTTGCTGTTCACCTGGTACAGGTATGCAGTCTCCTGGTGACACCAAACAGAAAAGCTCCCAGCTTAGTTACTACCAACATCCCAGAAGTGCTGCTGCATGAAGATCTCACAGAAATTAAATTAGCAGGGCACCTAAGAAATTAATTTTATTTAATACATAATTTTAATCCTTTTTTGGTTTTATTGTTAATAAGACAATGCCAAGTTTCAGTGGTTCCATTCCTTTAGCATGCAATAACCAGTTTTAGGGCAATTACACCAAAGCTTAACTTAGCCAGACACATCTCACTTGGGTATATGGTTCCTTTACCTTCGCTATCATGACCAAAAAAGAATTGGACTTTTATAAATATGTTCAATAAGAACATTATTTTTTCCAATGGAAAACAACAACAAAATGCAGAATCAGTTGTCTGGTAAAATACTTTTTAACTTTAGAATACAGAGGCAGGAAAAGAGAAAGTAAGATTTTTCATACAGGATTAAATACACAGAAAAACTACATGCATATACACACTGTGTATGTATTCACACAAGTTAAATGCTTCAAAATAGCGATTACTTCAGAGGCAAAAACAAATGCCCAAAAAATTGTACTTTGTCTATTTTCTAGCTAAAACTAGTAACTATATCCCTATCAAAGCCTAGTAATTAATAAGCACATTAGTAACTAATAAGGTGTGCTATCTATAATCTGAATGAAAAAACAGCAGGTTTTTTCCTTATTCCTCATGAAGATGCTGAAACAGTACCTGATGTTAAGCTTTTGCCATTTTACTAGCTGCATGTGTGCGAAGTATTATGATAAGTAGTAGAACGAAACTGCAGTTGTCCAGCTGCATCAACACAGGACTTTTGGGGATCTGCTATTCTTGCCTTCTAATTGTCATAATTGACCAGAAACCAGGGGTTCACACGTTGTCAGGCACTAGTCCACTGGAAGTCATGGAGTTAAGGAACCTATGGCAGTAAAATATGGAAGTGAGAGAGCGGGCACACAAATATACCTTTTGAAATCTGGAACTAATTGATTTCTAAGATTTCTCCACACACAGTGTCTTCCAAATGCAGAGAACAACTGCACTGTCAGCACATTAGGGCCCATGCTCAGCAACCTGCCCTTGCAACGAGTCAGTCCCTTTGCACCAATGTTTAGGGAGGTGCTGGGAAGATGCAAGTCTTGCCTCTATCATACCAGTCACCAAACAAGCCTCACATACTGTCTTCTGTCTGGGCATAAAAAGGGCTCCTAATGAACATGCACCAATTCTACCTTTGCATGAAAGCCTACCTTGCTCAAGTCACTTAGGTCAGCTTACTCGCCCAAATACAGTGAGTGCAGACAGGTTAGTAAGGCATTGAAAATGCTATTGAAAAGGCTGGAAGGCATATGAACTTGGGGTTAAACCTCTGAGCTGTCACATACCATACTTGGTTTCACTTCTTACCATGGATTGAGTTGTTTGATGCCGTGATGTTATTTTCCTATGCTTCTACCTATAAAGCAGAAGTAGCATCCACAGTCCTTACTCTCATCAGCTTTAGGCAGGACCTTTGCAGGGGCAGGAACAATTTTGTGTGAGTATTTAAATATATGCTTGACTTACTCCAAATGGAAAGGGCAGATTTATCATAGACAAGGCTGGGGGGAGCGGGGCAGTGGGAGGAGGAAGGGGATGAGTCCCCTCTTCTTGTGTGGAATGCAATAAATGATCCAAGACCCAGCTCACACACAGCAGGGCAATAATTTATCTGCACTTAACTATCACTTTCAGACTTACGTCTACCCCTGAACTTTAGGGTCTGCTATTTATCCGCAGTAAATCATCGATAACATGAACCAGGAAGATTTATACCTTGATGGGCACAAGTCGATGGATTGCAAATGCAAACCACAATGCTCTGTATTCCATTGGACTGCAACCATGTTGCAGGCTCACTGCTGTTGCTTTTCTTTCTCCCCTCCCCCCCCCTTTATTTTTTTTTACAAAAGCACATTTACAATGGCAGTTTGCAAACAGCTTTCCGACAAACTATCTCTTGCAGTTCGTCCTCTAGTGTGTTCAAGACATATTTGTTTTGAGGGATTTCAAGATGTAAAGATGTATGAACACTAGCCATCCACTTAATCTCAGCTGTCAGAGACAGGTTACCAGGCAAGATGGATCTCGGTCTCTGACCCGGGAGGGCTGGCTGTACTTGCAGCTATATTGAAAAGAATGGAGACATGAAACAACCTCTGGAAGTTGCATGGCACAGCACACTGTAGTCAAAGGGATGAAAAGGGAAAAAGAGCAGGAAAGAAAACTTATCCAGTGGCTAATATTTGAGGGAGCAAGGAGCAAGCAAAACAGCCACAGCACAGGACAAGGGCAAGTGAAAAGCCATTGCTTCCTTCAGGATGCACAGTAACGTTTGCTGTGGGGGCAGGAACCAAATTCTTCTTTTTATAATCAGCATAATCCACCAGAAATAATGTATAATTCCTTGTAACTGAACGGCTGTCTCACAGATGGATGGTATAATGTGTCCCCTGCTTCCCTCACTCCCCCCCTTCCTTTCTTTCCCTCACTGGAAGTTCCTGTAATTGTCACTTTGTAATGTATATACCAGCACATGGACATGCAGAATGAGCGCTGCGTGCTCATTTCGCACTATAAATGATGAGTACTGCCTTGTGTCACAAACAGTAAATCCTTTATACCAAAAGCCTGCTCATTTTCACACCATTCACTTGTTCAGTAACAGTTGTCCAGATTTTTTAATTCAGCTCCTTACTCTAATCCAGCAACTGCTGGTCTTAGACAGGTGCAGGGATCAAACAGGCTCAATAAACTAAAACATCTGGCCTGGAAATGATAATAGGCCCTTTTACTCTCCAAAGCAGTGGAGGAATGCAGAGTTTTCAAATGTTAAATCATGCAATTAGCCCTGTTATTTTTTATTTTTTAAAATAAATTAAACAATGGTGTTTTCTATTCAGAGTTTCATTCATTGCTTAGGTCCCTGCTCTCCTCTGTGGTGCAGGAGATGACAAGCCAAAGAGGCCAAATCATCATCTGCAAAAAAAGCAAAAAAAGCATACCACACCATCACCCCCCTTCACAGTAGTAGAGCTCAGTCATGTCAAGAGGCCCAGACACATATTATGCCAAAATCTAATTCTGCAGAAAAATTTGGGAGTGCCTGTGGCCTAGAGAATGGAAAATCCTTCTATAAACACAGTTTTGTGAAGCTAAGTCATCCTCAGCCATGTGACAGTTGGTAGCAGGACAGAGCTGGTTGTAGACCATTACCCCAATATCTGTATGGCAACAGTTGTGTCACACAGTGTGACAACAGTTGTCCTCACGCTCTCCTCCGATGCCAAGACTACTATCAGAGCCAGACAAAACATTTCAAACTCTGAAGGTTTTTTCAGAGTATTTGTGGTGAAGATTTGGAGCAGCTCTCTCCACGCTTGTGCCTGGGTTTGGTTGTCCAGAGTTGGGATGCTCATCGTGCCAGCTTCCAGGCATTGCTTCCATCTATCAGCCCTTGCCTTGTCTTGCATGTGTCTGTCACAGTGCCACTCAAAATAAAGACCCTCTGCAGAAAAAAATTGTCAGAACTTTTTATGCCTACAACTAAGGGGGTGTTGTCTTCTGGCAGTCCAAGTATGTGGCCAAGTAGGATATGCTTCTATACCTGTATTAGAAAATAAGTTTCCATCTCTTGTTCAAAAAGTTCTCCATCTTCTTGATGAAAATGCTTTGGCTTGACTAAATAAAATCCATTACAAATGTTTCAAACAGGCTTCACCTTGACTACTGGCAGTCATTAAATCTCATGAGAAGAGTTGGTATTTTTATCCAGCGTCTTTGCCAAACTACAGTCTTGGTAACTCTGCACTGACCAAGTTTTCCTTTACACTTGGAGCTGAATGTAGCATGCTTCTTTTGAGTAAACAGGAATGTTCATCTTGGGCCAGAGAAATCTGGGACCGAGTCCTGGGTCCCACTCCAGCCTTTGCCTCAGGTTTCCTGTGAGGACTGAATGCTGGACTTTCAGAAGTGCTGCGAGCCTGGTTACACTTTACTTAGCACATCTGGGACCAAGCTTCCAAAGGTGTGATCAATCCAGCCCTAGAAACCTTTTCACAACCTGACTTCAACTCTGAATGGGCCTCTTGAAAACACTGTCTTGGCTTTTGCTTCCAGAAAAACTGGAATTATAACAGCAACACAGCATCCTGGCTTTAGGTCATCTACAGTGCCAATACCTTCTATCTCAGCTGAAACCAGGACAATGAGGCACTGGTCTATAAGGGACCAATGTCATGAAAAGAAAAAAAAGTGTTCCTCCTCTCTTCTGCAGGAACAGATGGTGCAATGTTTCCACTCTGCTGGGTGGGGAGGTGCAGCCTGTGGGACAAAAACTGAAGACATCACACAGGCCTAGGCCATGGTCTGCATTTTATTGCATGTCTTTGCTCAAAGGTCATGAGCCTTCAGCTGAAAACACCCTACTGGACTTGGAGTAGTGCTAACGAGCACACAGGTTTCCATCAGTCTTTGCAGATGCAGCAGATCTGAGTTCTCATGCTGGAGTTGATAAAAGGGTCTCATGAGCCAGATAAGGAGGGAAATTCCTTAGTTTTCCTGAATTCTAGCGGAAGGATTTCTTTAAGGGCACAAAACTATGAGGACAGGGATCTCTAAATGCATGTTAAGTCATCCTTCATTTATGTTAATGGCATCTGTGTGATGTAAATGGGGGAGAAAAACTGGCTTGGAGTTAAGTCAGTACCAGCCTCAAGAAGCAGTGTCCCTATGTCAGAGTCAGACTTAGAGTAGACACAGCAAGAGACTTTAGCTCAGACCATGGCTCTTAAATGCTGAGTTCTTCTTGTGTGGTGAACCTTGGACTACACAATGAAGTTCACTGGGGAGAGAGAGGTACCATGCAAACCAGAGAGGTTCTCTGTGCTACCAAGGGCATCTTCCTCACCTTGTGATGACTGGAGCAGATCCAGAACCAGCTACTGCACTCAGCAGCTGAAGGAGCTTGGGTTGACCTGTAAAGGGCAAGATTGCCACAGGCATGACTCCATGCAGACCATCAGAAGAGGGCATGCACACATCAACCAATTTAACCTTGTACTCCTTCCTTTAGGAATCAAAGACTGTTGGATCGAAAGCTTGTGACCTTAGAAAAGACTCTGAAAAGAGATTTCTTTGCACAAGGAAGATGTCATGTCCCTGTGCTTTCTTTGCTATTCCTGGAAGCCAAGAAAATCCTTATAATCCTTGAAGGAATGATGCAATTAAAAGCAACTTTTTTATTGCTACACATACATCCAAACTATAGGTTTGGCCATTAGAGTTTTAAAGGTTTCTCAAATTGTGTTCACATTTACACTTGTGATGATTTTTTTTCAAACACATACATATGAAGAGGAGGTATGCACAGCTTTCATTTTATGATTTTGTAGTGTTTTAGCTTCCCAGGTAAGCCAACATTTTCTAACTTGTGACAAATTAACCAAGTCATTTACTTTTACTGCTACAGGGAAAAGAAATTCCTCAATGCATCCTTTTTTGGTCTCCAAGATTAATCTGCAAGTCATATGTCCACTTCAAATAGGTTCAGTGTTCAAAACCAATGGCCTATGGCCAAACTTAAATTCTTTGTGAAGGAAGTTTATACCTCAGGGATTTTAACATTGGAGATAATGTCAAAGAAAAGTGCAGTAGAACAGTATAGAAGAAGTCTGTGCAATAAACAGGTAAAAATAATTTCTTTTCAATGTAAGTGAGGAAGTAGATGTTTGGCTTCTCTATCTGGTTACATTAAAGTCTCAGGGTTAATTAAGAAAATCTATCAAAACTGTAAGAAAGTGTGTTCAAGCACTCAGAAGGAGGGGAGAGAGAAGGAATCTTTGAGAAAAAAAATCTTTTCCTACTGGAAAGAGAGAAACTAGGCCTTGATTCATTAATACATGGCTCCTAGAGATACCTACCGACACCAACCCATAATTCTGTAATTTGCCACATGAACACAGCCTATGCACTGAGGGGCTACTTGATTTCACTTGACTGGAAAACAAAATCACTCACCATAAATTGCAAGATAAAGACCATATTTATTATTGACTACTAAAAAATGGTATAAAATGAAGCAAGCTAGAAATGCTTTACTATAGAAGAAAAGAGCCGGTTCTGTGTACATCCCATAAATTCCGTATTCTCTTTTACACATTTGGTATTCTGTTTTCTTTAGTCATATCACCATGTCCTTACAAGTGTTCAGTTCAAATGCTCACTTCTAGTACAGTAAATCCATCCTATATATCTGTTATAAATAGGGTACTGCACATACAGCAAGTGCAGCCCCCACTATACACCCTTGTGTGATCACTCTAAATAGCACACATATTCTCACGCTATATTTAGCGCTACATCCACGGTAACATATCATCACATCATTATATACAAAATGGCTTCATAAAAACAAACATCCGAGCAGAGAAATGGGTTTCTTCAGCTTGCATTGGAGCATGCCAAGCCACAGAGTCCTCTTGAAAGTTTCATTTTATTTAGTTTCATTCCATTTACATTAATTTTCCATGTCCTAGTTTATGAAACTCCCAAGCAAATTCAGATGACAACAATTCTTTACTAACAGATATGTCCTACTAGATATTTTTAAGCACTCAGATTACCAATCTGTACCCAGATTTTCAAAATATTCCAAATTTCTTAGGAACACATGCATAAATGGACAAATATTCAAAAGTGTCAGGAGAATCAGGCCATAAGCCACAGGGAAACCATGGAATCATTTTCAAAGATCTGGGTCCAGTGGCAGATCAGGGTCTTTTGGAGCTCTGCTCTTGAGTTCCTATTGAAACTCTGTCTCTTTGGGTAACTTCACCCATGGAACAATGAAGCTCCTGGTCTCGTCCTACCTTGTTTGCCATTGTTCTTTTTTCCTTTTATAATTTTCCTTTCTATTTCTTTCCACTCTTTCTACCATAGTTTGTACTATTTAGTTTATGAAACAAAAAAATTATTAAAAATTACATTGATGACATTTCTCCAGACAGTACTTCTACATTGGATTCTAGCAACATGAATGAGTTTTTCAAATAATTTTTACCAATGCAAATAGCCATCTGTTTTGAACTTTGGACTATATGAATCAGCATATTGGCAACTTTGTCAACTTGCACCTCTAGTAGATGCTGGCATAAAGATGTAGTTGTAAGTAAAAATGGAGTAATAATCTCCTTCCTCCCTCCAAGTGAAAAATATGGAGTGGGATAGTGCATGAGCCTAAAGTGAGTAGAGAAAAAGGTATGAGCATGAGAAGAGGTACAGTAATACAATGTGGTGTGATACAGCATTCTACAGGCTGAGCCCATCAGCTGTTTGTCATCATTATTTTGTTTGTTTGTTTGTTTATTCCCTCTTGGGTGTTAGGAGCCTAAAGGAGTCTTAAGAAGGGGTCTCAGGGAGGATAATAACACGGGTGTGTGGAAACTTCCCTAACATGGGCAAGAGCGTCTTGAACTTGAGCGTATGATGGGAGCTGGCAGTAGGGTGCAAATGGAGAAGAAAGTTTATATTTTTAGTGTAATTACGAGTTGTTGAGTCAGGATAAAAAAGCCTAGGAAGAAGGGCCTTGAGTTTGAAGTGGTTAATGCAGCAGAAAACCTGGGGCATAGGGAAGGGTTGTCCAGGGCATGTAACAGGGTGAGAAAATGGTCTTTGCAGCCGCACAGATGAGACAGGGTGGTATTTCAGCAGGACTAGGAAAGATAATTTTGCAGTAACAAAAACTGTATGATAATAGGGAAGGCTACTTTTTGGATAAATTATACAGAAAAATGACATCAGTTAAGGTACCCTTCTATGTTACCTTAACCTGAGTGAAGTCAAGACTGGTTTCTTCCCACGTATTGACACTACAGTCCATGAAACCTCACAGTGAGGTTCTTCAGGGACTCAACCCAACTGAAAACTAAATCTTCCAAAAATACCAGGTTTGTCTCGAAGCAGTATGACTTACTGAAGTGCCTGACCTATTTGCACCAAAGCACAAACAGCATGTGGGGGAGGAAGAGCATGGGAGGAGTGTAAGGCTGAGAGTAGTCCTGACCGTGGCATGATAAATAAACAGACACAGTGTTGGGAAAAGAAAGTGTAGAAAGTAAAAATGAAGATCATGTTTTAGCTAGGCAAATCCTGAAGTGGTGACTAAACATCCCTTAAGCGCTCTAGGAGGGAGAAGATAACATCTGAACTTGGGGAGGAGGAGACAGGTTAGGAATTAAAAGGTAGATCTGTAAGTTATTGATGTTTTAAATCCTATTTAAAATAACTAATGTCCACACGCTGCTGTTTGAGAGGTCACTGCCCTGAAAGCAACAGTCAGAAAAAAAATCTTCTCCTTGCTACTACCTGCAGTCCTTCATCTTTATAGCCGTAATATTACCTTACCTCTTGTCCCATTACCAGTGTTTTCTTAAAAGCCTATCGTGGAAGACTAGTTGAAAGCCTCAAATTTCCTGATATTATTGCTGGAATTTCTTGTCTTTGGTTATAGCAAGAAGATTATTTTTAAAAAGCTTTCAGCTGCTCCAAAAGCAACTTAGACTGGGCTTAAACTCATTCCTTCTGGTAGTTAATTCCACTCAGAGACTTTATCCAGTCATGCTTTTTTCCTTAGCTGCAAGGAGTTTTATTGGGCACCATTAGCTTTGTTGGCTCGTGAGAAGCCCTGATCCAGCTGAGACGGTTTCTGAAATACTCAAGAGATTTTTCATGGAGAGTGAGATGAGTGCTTTAAATTGGCCTCAGAAACAAGGGAGCAAGCAGTTCTGTGGAACAATCACATAGTACAATTTCACCAAAGTGCCCAGCTGCTGACTGCTGTGCAGAGCATTACTTAGAAAAAATTCTCAAGTAACTCTCAAAGCAATCCTCCCCAAACCTAAAATCAGGTAAAGAAGAAATTAGAAAATATAGCCGATATGAGGAAGATGCTGTCTCATATGGTGCACAACTGAATCATGATAAATAACTTCCATAAACTCTCTTGAATTGAACTGGCCTCAAGATGTTCTTTTTCCATCGTGACTGAAAAAGTTTTCACAATCCTAAATTAAAAGCAAGCAAAGAAAACAAGAGCTTCATAAGTAAAATCCTGGAGTTCTTTTAACCTTTTGTCTTAGAAGAGACAACCACCAGCAGCAGGCAAGTGAGACAGGTGCTGCCCTGCCAGACCACCTCTCAGCCCACTATCCATGACATACCTCATGTGTTCAGAGTTGGACACCAGACTTCTGCAGGGGACAGCAGAAGAGCCCAGATAAAACCAGTACCAAGCCACTCTGAGGTAGAAATCTCCTCTCACATCCACCTTCTGACCTAGAGCTGGCAGCTGCATCACTGGCTACAGCCATGAGTTCAGCCAAGCAGATCTGGACCACAAAGCTGGCCTAGTGCATCGGGAAAAGGCAATAGAGGGAAGCTCAACTGCTGGTATCTATACCAGTGTACATGTAGAACAAATTTTACTGGCTAAGGCCTTATTTCAAAGCTTCCTGTAGACACAGCTGCACCAGTCTGAGATGTTACGGCACCCTTGGTAATTTGTTGCTCTGTCCACTCCTGAGCACATCTTGTGAAAAACCTCTCCTCTGCTTCAGACGGATTTGAGCACATTCAGTGAGGATGTAATTAGCTCTCACTGGTGCCCTCCTTTGCAGGCAGAAGCTTGGGGTGTATGCAGTTTGCATACAATTTGGAAAGGGCTGTGACTTAAAAAAAGATAAAGATCACATCTAACAGAAGAAGGGCTGTAAGAGTACTGAGATTTTCACAGCATTTTTCAGATGCATCTGAATGCACTTTACCAATAATGATCTGCTGAACTATATCTGCTTCTTTCCTAAGTATATGCTTTCAGACATCAGTATCCTGGTTCACTGGCTACCCTTGATCTTAAAAGACAGTCTTATTCATACATAACATGCTTTCAGAACATGGGAACAGATCTTTTTTTTTTAATCAGAAACTATCCTCACACCCTCTCTTATTTTATTTTTAGAGCAGGGGAAATAATACACTATAACCAACACACAGCATACTATGAGATGAGTTCTGAGATTGCTTCTTGTCCCTGCTAATGTCTTCACAGAATCACAGGATCGTAGGGGTTGGAAGGGACCTTGAGAGATCATCGGGTCCAACCCCCCTGCCAAAGCAGCTCCCTAGCTCATATTGCACAGATAGGCGTCCAGACGAGACTTGAATATCTCCAGAGAAGGAGCCTCCACCACCTCCCTGGGCAGCCTGTGCCAGGGCTCTGTCACCCTCACTGGGAAAAAGTTCTTCCGCATGTTGGTGCGGAACTTCCTGTGCTCCAGTTTACAGCCATTGCCCCTAGTCCTGTCTCCACAGACCACTGAAAAGGGTCTGGCCAATTCCCCCTGCATCCCATGCTTAAGATATTTATAAACACTAATTAGGTCCCCCCCTTAGTCTTCTTTTCTCTAGACTGAACAGTCCCAGCTCACTCAGCCTATCCTCATACAGGAGATGTTCCAGGCCCTTAATCATCTTCATAGCCCTTTTCTGGACTCTCTCCAGGAGGTCCCTGTCTTTTTTATGCCAGGGAGCCCAGAACTGGACACAATACTCCGGGTGGGGCCTGACCAAGGCAGAGTAGAGGGGGAGGATAACCTCCTTAGACCTGCTGGACACACTCTTCCTGAAGCATCCGAGGATCCCATTGGCCCTCTTAGCCACCAGTGCACACTGCTGGCTCATGGCCAACCTGTCATCAACCAGGACCCCCAGGTCCTTCTCCACAGAGCTCTTCTCCAGCGGGTCATCCCCCAGCCTGTACTGATACAGTCGGTTATTCCTCCCCAGGTGCAAGACTCTACACTTGCTCTTGTTGAATTTCATTAGGTTTCTCCCTGCCCAGCTCTCCAGCCTGTTCAGGTCTTGCTGGATGGCAGCGCAGTGTTCCTGCATGTCAGCCACCCCTCCCAGCTTTGCATCATCGGCTTTGTAACATCTTCCTACATGCAAGATTAGAAATTGAAAGTAAAAACTGAGAAGACTTCAGTAGCTGGAATCATGTGAAGTATCTCATCCCTTCAATTTAATATCAGTTATCAATTTGTCTGGACAAAATTTAGTGTGGGCATCAAAGACGTAAGCTTGTACTCAGATCTCACCCTTTAAAAACAGGACTACCTGGCCACTAGATCTCACGTATTGGTAGGGCATAATGGGACTTCACTTCAGGATCCCAGTGGACTGGATTATGAATTAGCTGTGCCTAGCCAGCAAGGACCCAGAGCTAGAAGAGAGGCCTCAGGATTACCCCACAGCTCTGGGAAGCATACATAAGAGTATGTGCAGAGAGGGGCTTCTGAAAGGCTCGTGCTCAGCTGCAGCAATTCATCACAGTTCCTCCCTTGAGTGTGCATGTGTGTACCTTATTCCTGGACAGCAAAAACCCTTTGCAGTCTGACAATGTTAACTTTTAGCTAACAGTGCTGGGAGGGAAAGGGCAGGTTTCAGTTGCCTAGATACAGGTGGTATGTAGATCTGTCATGTACTACTAGAGGTATCAAAGACTTCTGCATGGGACCAGCAGATTAAACACAGAATCAAGGCTGGGGACCTCCCAGTGCCTAAATGACTCTCCATGCTCTTGTTCAGGTACCTGAGCATACGGGATTCTGACCTGGAACCCTGGCCAAAATATTTTCTCTAGTGAAAAATTGAAATTCAGACTTTTTTTTTCACTTGACTGTTTTCTTTAACATGAACACAGGCTGGATGGGGAGGGAGAAATGTCAGTGCCATATGGAGAGACAGGCTGTATCATCCTGATGCAGATGTCAGAAAATCCAGCCATGAGAAGCAAAGTTTCACCAAACCAGCTTTTGTCATCTTGTCAGGTTAACTTTTCACTCCAAGACTGAAAGTACAGAAGAAGGGTTTTACTTTGCACTTGCTACCACTACCCATTAGGGCAGTATTCTCAATGCAGCTAATAATTGGGCTTCAATCCTTGACCACAATATAGATCACTAAGTACAGATACATGCTTTGTCCTCTGTGACTTTGAGACCAAAGGGATGCATTCAGATTGCCTGTGGAGGTACTTGGGTTCAAAAGTACTATTTCAGCTGCCAACTGTCTAAGGCTGCCAGATACAGGATGAACAAAGAAGTAGATGTGAAACATAACTACACATGTAGACCTGATACATAATGTACCCATATGCACTTCAAATACAGCTATTACCTCTTTCCACTGGGAGCTGTTGTAAGGAGCCAGCAGTGCTGGGTGGCCTGGGCTGCATGCATGAATAGAATCATGGAATCATAGAATGGTCTGGGTTGAAAGGGACCCCAAGGATCATAGAGCCCCACTCCCCTGCCACAGGCAGGGCCACCAACATCCAGACATGATCTAGACAAGGTTGTCCAGGGCCCCATCCAACTTGGCCTTGAACACCTCCAGGTATGGAACATCCACCACCTCTCTGGGCAGCCCGTTCCAGCACCTTACCATTCTCCCTGTAAAGAACTTCCCCCTGACATCTAATCTAAACTTCTCTCCTTTAGCTTCAATCCATTCCCCCTTGTTCTGCCATTGTCTATCCTTTTAAAAAGTTGATTGCCCTCCTGTTTATACACTCCCTTCAGGTACTGGCAGGCTGCAATGAGGTCCCCCCACAGCCTTCTCTAGGCTGAACAGGCCCCGCTCCTTCAGCCTCTCTTCGTAAGGGAGGTGTTCCAGCCCTCTAACCATCTTTGTGGCCCTCCTCTGAACCCTCTCCAACAGTATGGTTGTCTCTTCTTGACAGGAGGCACACCACTGACCATTGCAATCTCTACGTTAGGATGTCTGTGAGTAGCTGAGGCAATATTGGTAGTCCCTCTACCTCCCTATGCCTCAGTTGCCCGATCCGCATAGCTCCTACCCAATCTACTTGGAGCTGCAAATGTGAGATGTGATTAATTAGAGACAGAATGTATTATAGATCTTCAGACATGAGGGAGTCCAACAGGACCATTATTATTACCACAGAGTCAACATTTCATATTCAGTGATGAAAGCCTCTCAGAGGAGTAATGCAAACCTATTGCTGGAATTAACACTCCCGCTCAAATTTGATAGCGCCCTTTATACAGGATTTTCATTTGTATTCACAGAAAAACATAAATAAGTGCTCAGGCTGGCCAATCTATTTCCTCTGTAACTGGCAGCATTCATAGTCACTTTATTGTATGAAATAATGTCTTGTTTTTTCCTCCCTTTATCTTGCTTGTGCCTGACCTTCCATTAAAAGTTGCTTGGAAACTGCTTAGAGAATAGTCAGTAGTGCTTCTTATTGATATCTTCCTTTTGTGATTTCTTTGCTATTCTATCTTTTTTTTATTCCTTTCCAGAAGCTTTTTAAGCTAGAAGAAGATGAAAAGAAACCAGAGAATCAAAGCCTAATATTTTCTTTTAAAAAGGAACAGGAAAACCAGCCTCCCTATATACATTGACATATTAAAGAAGAAAGAAATGCTCTTCTAACAAATGCCCCAGCAGGTCTTTAACATGTGTGTTATTAGCAAGTGCTTTACACATTCTCTTTAGCACCTTGGTAATTAAAACCAGGATATATAAAATAAGTTGTGTCCTTAAATACACCTTGCTATTGGCATTGAATAGAAATGGTGGAAAATGCACACCACTGCAACACCCATTTTACCAGAGATGCTTTTTAAGGGTGGGTTGAGCTGTCTCCTTTTACAAGAAGCTGGAGAAGGGGCTCAGAAGATTAGCGATGTTCATGGTAGATAGTGGGAATTTAAGCAGCAGGCTTAGGGAAGGAGTTATTTCCATCTCCTCTGCTCTTGTGAGGCCACAAATGGAGTTGTATAGGACTTCCAGGGTATGGAGGCTCCCCAGGAACCAGGAGCAGTGTGGGTGTCTCCCAGGGTGGCAGAGCAGGACCTGGTAGCCAGAGCTATCTCACCACCCCAGCCAGGAGCAGGGCAGTCAGGGGTAGCCTCAGCCCTGGGGATTAAGCACCTCACTGGGGACAGACTGTCCCCAGAATGGGATGTCATCCCTGGCTGTGGTGCCCCCACAGTGCTGTCCTTTTGTCTGGGCCCATAGTTTCCAGCAGGATACTGGTCCTGAGCCCTAGCAGCCAAACTTCCAAGAGAGAGGATACTTTCAGGCTCCTGGCATCTCTGTCCAGTTTTCCACCTGCCTGATGGTATACAAGTGATATGGTCAGTCTGGAGCAAGTCCTGCAAATGACTTTCAGATGGTTAGGGGTGTGGGGTATCCAATATAAAAAGAAAGACTCAGGGAGGTGGGTTTTTCTGGCCTGCAGAAGACAAAGCAACAAGGGGAATCTAATATCAGTCTTCTACCAAGATATCTACAAGGGATTACAGAGATGGTAGAGTCACAGATATAAATGAAGGGGGAAGAGGCAATAGTCCAAAGCTGCAGCAGTAGAAGTGATGACTGGACATGAAGAAAGACTCTGTTCTAATAAGCACTGAAACGCATGTCCAGAAAAGGTGGTGAATCTCCATCCTTGGAAACTGGGCTTGATAAAGCCCTGAGCAACCTGTTCTAACTTTGAAGTTAGCTCTTTCTTGAGCTGGGAACTAGGCTAAATAACCTTTAGCCAACCTAAATTTATTACATGAAACTATGATTTTACAGTCTCAGAGAAATACACATACTATGATAAATTAAATTCAGCCACACATGTGAGTAGATGGTCTCTGGTGGGAAGGCTGTCCACATGTACGTTCAGAGTTAGAAATCTGGAGACTCATTTGAGAGGAAATGATTTAATTTCCTAACAGTGGACCTCACCATGCTTTGCATGAGCTTTCAGCCTTCGGCTTTTGGACATATGCTTGCCCAATACTTCTGCAGTGGGACCATAAAATGTCTCCATACAGATACAAAGGTCTAAATAATGTTTCTTCCACAAATGTTTGGTCTTTATTCACACTGAACTACATCATTGCCCTAACACAAGCTGCCATTAGGACTTGTGACTTGTGGGCAGTAGCTAGAAAGAAGACATAATAAAGCTTGTATCTGTCTTTATTAACACCCTTGGCAAAATGCTATTTTTTGGTTTAACCAGATTTCTGCAGCTCTCCCTAAACTTCCCTGTAAAAATAATCCATAGGTTGGCTACATAGGAAAAACCTAATGAAATACCTAAGCTTTATAAATACAGAGGAAGCACATATTCTCGAAGGTCTGTTACAGTTTTCTCTGTGAAAAGTAACAGTAATATAACTATGGTAAGTATAATTTCAAGGTGCGTTCTTCAAAACCATGGCATCTTAAAATGTTATTTATCATGTCCGTATTTCTTAATTTCTGGGATTAATCCATAAATTAAGACATTTGCAAGGAATAAATGCAAAGTATGGAATGTAGACAAGACTAATATTTTTCACACACTTCTATCTCTTGGCACTGCAAATGCTGCTTTCCTGAAGGTTTGTGACCTGTATACACTTTTTAATATGATTTAACATGTAGAAATAAGATGGTAAATTTGACTAGGAAACAGCCTTTCTTAGGGGAGCCTGCAAATACCACTTTGATCTATGTAGAGCTGAAGTTCTCAAATAATTATTTTTTCTTCTTTTCCCCAAATTTCACGCATTGAGTCCTTTGTTAAGTGCTTCCGAGCATGGTTCTTTGCTGATCACAGCCTGATCAGCTTGCAAGCAAAAGGTCACATCAATTTACAGATGTCAACATGCAGCTCTTATCTATTTCGATCCAGAAATTCCAGGAAATTATCACATGGAGTTCCCTGCATGCCCTTCCAGAGCACTATCTTTCAGGTTAATCTTTAAGATAGTGGTTGGGGTCAGATCTACACATATTAAAGTGTTTATTTCCCAGGAGAGAAATACCCCAACCCCTTGACCCTGAGAAATTTATGTTTTACTTTCTAAGTTACTCTACGTTTTGCTCTCTTCTATTTTCTTCAGGTTTCCTTAGGGCTGTCTGAGTTACGTCATCATTATTTCAATAAATGGGCACATTGCTGGCAAAATTTCTTCTTTTCAAAAACACAGTCCAACTCTGACTTGAGCCTGAAGACAGATTTCAACTCAAAAAGAACTGCAGTGAAAAAAGCAGTTACGCTTTATATTTTTATGTGTTTGCAGAATACCCTTTCACCTGTATAATACCTTTAAGTATTATTTTTTGGATATACTTCCTCCGAAGGGGTAATATATGAATCCCAGATCCACTTCTTCGTATGCATTTGGCAGGATATTTTGTAATGAGGTTTTGGGGCGGGGAGGGGAGGGCTTGTGAGAACAAAGCAAAGATCTGTTACAAGTTAAGGGTGCTCACTGTTAGGAGATTTGCAGACTTGCAGATTTTTCTTAGTTTGGAAATTAATTTTGGTTTATTTTTACTGCCTTATATATTGATTTTCTGTAGTTTCTAAGCACATCAACCCCTAGGTTCACCACAGTGACTATGCTCAGGTCACCACTGGCCCGAGAGATGCCCTGCGAGACACAGAGATGCCCTGCCAGAGACTCTGTCAGGACAGACAACTGAACTGGAGAAACAGGACCTGTGGCAGTAGAAGCCATTGACCATGCCCCTTCTGGGACAAAGTCTAACAAGAAAACACTGGAAAAATTTACTCAGCTGGGCAGATTTTGCTCTGCAAGGCACGGGGTTTGTGTGTCACCACATAGCCACCTCTTCCTAGTTGGTCTTTCTCCAGACCACAAGCACACCACATCTCTTCCCTGGTCCTTTACACCCAGGTACCTTTGCCACGTGCAGCCTCAGCTGTGGGCCATCCATCAGGCCAGGGTGCTGGCTCCACTGTTGTGAACCATGCAGAAGGCTTTGTGTAGCAGCTCTGTGGCTTGTTTCCCCCCAGCCCTACATGTCAACCCCTATAGTGTTACCCCTGCCCTTTCCCCATCCCTTTACCTTTCACCAGGACCATCCCATTGTCCTACTCACAAGCACAGCTTCAGAGCCTTTCCATGGACATGTCTGTGTTTGTGTGTGTGCACAGCAGTGGCCACATCTGAGGATTCTGATTCTGTGATCCTTCATTTAGGTGGTTCCTCAACTTGCTCATACACTAGCATACATGTCTCAAGGAGAGCAGGAGAAGAGCTTGGCTTGTGTTGTCAGCCAGCATTTTGGTGGCTTCTTTGATTTCAGTATGAGAGAGAGAGAAGTGTCCAGTAGTGGTCTCAACCCACCCTCAAGGACCCTCTTTTTACCACACACTGAAGCCAAATTAACCTACCACTCTTGGTTGATCCATATCCTCTGCATACCTAACCCATATCGCACTCAATCTCTGGTTTGCAGATGCATGTACCTGTGTGAACTGGAGATGTGTTTCAGACCAGGTCCAGTTCGGGTGCATGCTGGTTCATGCTGGCTAAGTCCACAAAGGCCTCATCTACCATGGGGAACAAGCTGTGTCCTCCAGGCCTTTTTTTTCTTAGCTTGTACAAGGTTCTTTGAACTCCAAATTTAGGTATCCCTCCTAATTAATGATCATTTCACACTGTCTTCAAAAGCCACTGGATTTTGATTAGCCAGCAAATAAAGATGGCTTCATTTTCTCCTCTGGGCACATATTTTCCCTGTCTCCTTAGCAGTTAATTGAGTAGGCGAATAATAGTCCATGCACTTTAACAGGCTGCGTAGGAAAGGCAATACCAGCCTGGTCACCAAGAGAACTCCACTGACATTAAGTACTTAGCAAATCTGATTCCCCAAAGGGAGAGAGAAGCTGCATCAGTGCGCTCTGTTAGATGGAGCCCTGATGGCTCCTGTGCAGCTGGTGTCTTGAAAGCACAGCATGAAGCCTTTCTTTGTCGTGGATCCTTCAGCTTGCTCCTCCACCCAGACCTCATTGTGGAAACTACTATAACAGGGAAAGAGAAAACATGTTCTTGTTTGTCCTCAGCCAAATGTGGAAATATTCACTTTTGGAGATGTCTACATCAAGTCCACTGAAATTGACGAGGTAAGTCTATCACAACTTAAAGACAGAAATCTGCGAATCAATGAGATGTCCTTCCTTTTATTTATTATTACCCCTAAGCTGTGTATTACAACAACACTGCAGGGCAAAACCAGGGAAAGAAGTCCCCCAAAAGTTTTGCTATTCTCCGCAAAGCAGATAGGTTATATATATGTGGAAAGAGTGAATAAATATGCCAACATCCTCACTGCACAAACCAGGTAAAACACAGCATGGGAAATCTAATAGGCATTATTTTTTTCCTGCAGAGAAGACATCAAGAACAGGGAGTGCTGGATATCCTCTGGATCATCTCGATATATGCTATTGGCCCTTATTAAAATACTGTTATCATAGAAAACTTACTGTTGTGCTTTCCAGTGAGGTGCTGAGAGGAACAAGCTAAAGAAAAGAAAGCTTTCAGCAAGTGCTGCTTCTGAATTGTCCTGGCCTTGGAGTGTATTAAGGTATTGTATGTATTAAGTGTAAACAGATCCACCTACATATAACCAAATTGACATCAAGAGGTGCTGAACTTGTTTCCACAGCACTTAAAGCAGCCCTTCAGCTTTTATAGGGATGAAAGGTGTTTTTATCACTAGCTTCAGGCAAGACCTGAATAACAAACTCTTTGAACACAGCAAAGCCTGTGCAGTGATTCAACAGGCAAAAAATATTTTTAAACACATTCTGGAATCCTTTTTATTGTTCAGCTCTGTTTATTGGATTGTAACGGAAAATGCCTAGATTTTTTGTGGGAAGTCAACGATTAGGAGATGCTTTGTTGGCAGTGACAGTTGCACATCTCTTCGAATATATTAAAATACCACAAACAAAATGCTGTGACACCTCTTTGGGAAGCTTAATGATCTTGTATTATTTACATGAACAGGTGCCACATTACAATCAGCCTTCTTTCTTGCTCAGGAACATGAGTGAATGCCTGACACTTCTGTTGCCAGATGAAGGACTGTTGGCCGGCTCCATGAGAAGCCATGAATCTACCTCTTCCCAGCATAAAATGATGTGCTACATCTGATAACACTCGCAGAGAAAATTACCAAAAATTATTATTTAAGTTTAAATATTTGAATGCAAAAACATTTAGGAAATAAAGTTTGGATATATGCATTCTGATGGACCAAGGTGTTAGGGTCTACTTTGTGACTGCCACGGGAGTCAGAATAGTGACCCCAGGGTAGAGAACAAAGTCAATGACATTCAGTCTCATACAAAGAAGAGAATTGACCTTTTGTGTGTAGAGCACCCACTTAGCTTTTGCCACATGTAAATATATAAATTGCCAGACTATATTCACAGACGTTTTATGTCCATTCCCTCACTTTCTGTCTTATGCAGAAACACTTTTCCCACAGAACAACACATTGGTACAGGATCACAGATAAAACCATGGTGAAGCAGTGTTTTGGAACAGGGGTTAAAAACCCCAGAAACAGGATTAAGAAGCTCAGGCTACAGAAGCTTTATTCTGCCTCGTGACAGCTGCAGAACCTCCTCCTCTCCTCCTAAGATGTGTTCACTTACCAATAGCCACCACAAGACATGGCTAATTAACACCTGCGAGCACATCATGGGCACAGCCATGAACATCTTCCATTCCCACAGGCTCCTGTCTGTACATATGTGGTCACAGAAACCAACTCTTAGGTTTTCCTCGCTTCTGAGCAAGGATCCCTACAACATAATTTATTTCTCTGCTCTAGAACAGTATAAAACATGTTAGTATCTGTGGCCGTTCAAGGTATTGGCATTTAAAGTGTAATACTGGTCTGGCATCATGGGTATGCTTCTTACACTATTTTTCCTCAAACACAGAGAGGTAGCAGAGGCCCCATCCCTGGAGATATTCAAGGTCAGGCTTGATGGGGCTCTGAGCGACCTGATCTAGTGACGATGTCTCTACTTACTGCGGGGGTGGGGGCTGGACTAGATGACCTCCAAAGGTCCCTTCCAACCTTACACATTCTATGATTCTACAAAAACACATGATTGTAAAAGAAAACTGGAGGGTGACTCCTAAGCCTTCTTTTGAAAATTTTTGTTCAGTTTTCCCATGATGGACGTAGCCAAGAAAATATGTAAGACTCAATTAAACAAAATGTTTACCTCCTAGTATTACTGCCAGTCTTGATTTCTTATATGCTTAGCTCATTAAATGTGGAAATACTGAAAGCTATTCACAGGCTGAAGCAAGGCCACTGTGCTGCTGTTCTACAGCCTAAATCCTACAAGGGTCCTTTTGTGTTCTCAGCTAAGCTAGTCATACAACTTGTCCCACAGAAATCAAGTCAAGTAACCCTAAAACGGATGGGAAGAGGAATGGGTAAAACATAAAAATTTTCCTGAATGATAGAAACTTTAGTCAAGACCTTACCTGACACAGCAGTCATAGCTGAAAAGTAGCTGTATTTGTAAGTAGGTGTCTTCTGCTCATCTTAATGAAATAAGCATGTTTTAATGTGTAGCCATGTTCAAGACCTTGGATTATCAACCATTCAGGAGAAAGATAGGCTTCATTTTGTTCTGTGTTCAGCACTAATTACATTACTAACATCAGAAATTCAAACATAACGATATCCTGCACCCAATAGAGAACAGCTGGGAAAGGTTTCAGCACAAACCACACTTCTCTGCAATAAACTCAGCACAATTCCCCCAAGTGCCACTTTTCTGATGTATAATTAATTCAGCACCACAAGTTACACAGTACTGAAAGGTCCTGGGTTGTCAGATGGCATTGTTTTTATTTATGACCCCATAATTCTACTGTGTTTAAGAGTCAAGATTGAGACAGAGGCATCATGCCTGGTCACTGATGGTTGAACTTGATGAGAAGAGGAAGCACAGGGAAGGGAAGCAGGGGCTCCAGAAAGTTAAATGACTTCTTGAAGGAGAAACAGGTCTCCAGAGGCACAGGTACATCACAAAGCAAGAATAAAATCAACAGCACCTGACATCTTGCCATACTTTAAACCCACAAAGCAATACCACCTTTCTGAGACAAATGCAATCCTAGACCATCAGGATTTTCATAATTTTTAATAACTTTAAGGTCTCGCTTTCCAATCATTTCAGAGCATGCTGTCTCAGGCCAAGAGTTCTGTTTAAAGACAAAAAACACACTTATTAGCTCTTTGAGCCCCATACTTTGTCTGAATTGTTTGATCTCACCTGAAGAAATTCTATCATCTCTGCTGTCTTCAGCAAGGCCAATTTTTTTCCAAAAAATTACTTCAGTGGATTGTTCCTTATTTCCACATTATGGCTGATCTGATGAAGACAGCTGTAGGTGCTATTAGATCAGTGTGAGAAGGACCATCTTATTTTCCCCAAGGCAATCTCTGTCTGACCTTTAGTTGATATACCCAACACATTAACTCACCAAAGGCCAGGGAAGTTCTTCCTGTGCTACTTACTGCTGCTGGAGTGGCCCCTTGCTTGGATTCAAATTATTTGCCACTGTGGCTCATGGACAGCAAATACGCTATCACCTTGGCAATGGCATCATTGCCTCAAGATTTGGAAAGGTGTTAGGTGATATTTTCCCAAGTTTATTAACAATATTGATTTCCATCAGGGGAAGAAAAGAAGAAAGCAAAACTGTGACATGGCAAGAAACACCTTCTGTGTTGAAGAGTTGTCTTTACTTACTACAAGTGGGCATAGAGCCCTTTCCCACTTGTTTAGTCCTAGATTCATCATGTCTCACCTGTGTTGACTACTTGGGGAGGTTAACTCTGGAATGCCCAGAACCAGGACACCCCTGCAGAGCTCTCCTGCAGTCCCATCATTTCTCCTCTCCACTGTGAGATCGCAGTCTAGCACCCAGAAAGTTGCTCTGTCCCTGTCCTCCAGAGCTGCTCTGTCCTTGTCCCCTGGAGCTGCCCTGGGAGCTGGGAGCAGCTGTTGGGCCAGCAAATACCTCTCAGAGCTCTGAACACCTCCTCCAGGGCCACAGCCATCCTGGCCAGGCGCCAGAAGCTGCTGTCACCACCAGGCCCAGAGGAGAGGAGGCACGTTCCCCACTCGGCGTGCCGCCCAGTGCTGCGCTGGGTGGGACGAGCGGGAGGGGGACATTCAAGGGGCAGGAGCTGGCCCACAATTCTGCCAGTGGTGCAGCAGCCTTCCCCAGAGATTCTCCTCCCACTTCACTTTTATTCTCAATCCCTTTGCTGACATGGGTCATTTCAAGGAGCCTGAAATATAACTACTCCCTTTTTAAAAAAATAAAACAAAAATTGCAAATAACAGCACTAGCAAATTGGGGTTTTTTCCTTGAAAACCATAGCTGGATGTCAGCTTTAGCATCACTGAAGGCTAGATAAGGTAAATGGCCTAAAGTTCAACAGGGCATTCCAAGACCTGGCCTTTCAAATCTGTGTACTTGTGTGTGTATATAGCCCTCCAACTAAGGATCTCCTCCCTTGCCATCCCTAGACTTAAATCATGGAATTCCCTAACATCCAAAGAAAATTCAGACCAGAGAGGTGTCAATCACCACCTAGCCTTCCCCTGAAGCAGTAAGGAACAGAATAAGGAGGGCTGGGACTGGACAGAACAAATTGGATGGTCAGCCTCTGAGGTGAGCTTCATCTTCTCACACTTTTTTCTCACCCTTTTTTCATATTTTTTTTCCCCAAAACCAAAACAGGAGTGTGCATCCTTTGTTATCATCAGCTTCAAATTTCAAATCCTCACCGGAGGAAGAAAAAGCCTTTCCCCCTCTTTTCAGCAGGAAATCACTTGGATGTGTTTTCTTACAAATTCAGATACCTTCCTGTACCCGTTGATACTACCACCTAAAGCCTTTTAAGGGTTAATGTATGTGTATATCCTGTGTCATGGAAAACAAGCATTAGGAAAGTACAATTTTGTCTGGATTGTCCAACCTACCTCAAAATGTAGGAATGGACTGATAGAAGTTTCTTAGGCAGAAGATCTCAAATCATACATGCCCATACTCTTCCTGCTGTTGTTGCTGCTGCCAGGTGGAAAAAGGGCTTTGAGTCCACAGTGCTGGCAGTTGTTAAGAGAGCTGACATAAGAAGAGGAAAAGAACTTGAAGAATAGCTGAAAGGAGCTCAAGGAGTATGCATACCAACAGACTTGCCAAAGAACACGGTGCAGCACTACCAGTAGCTCTCCAGCCCCAATAGATGCTTATGAGCTTATTTCGAAAAAAAAGTGCTGAATAGGAAGTACTGATTGGGACTGGGACCTGATCACTAAGGTGTCCGGTCTGTATTGAAGAACACTGGGCGGTGACTGCTCCAAGGCACTAACTCCTGTCATTCTGATTAACAGCTCCTTCACTATGGCATGTCTTTATGCAGAGACACTTTCTCATTACTGTGGTAGTGGTGTGCTCAGGAACTGCAGAGAACAAAATTGGGTTGGGAAATCCCTACAAGGTTTACTTGGAGTTGACCTGAGGTTTTTTCTGATGAGAAGATATCACCCTTTAGAAGAAAAGAAATCACCCATACTAGGTCAGGGTGAAAACCCCATACCATAGAGTATGCTTGGGAAGATAAATCACGTGCAGGAGCAGCTGACTTTACAAAACTTGGAGAGAATTATCTTTGGAGTCTCACTCATCCTGTCAGCTGACTCAAGATCTAATCTGTGGCTCACAGAAAAGATACATGTAACCTCATTATTTTACAAAGCAAAGAAATTTGGTTTTCAGCTTACTCAGCATTCCCAGCTCAGTATTTCCCTTGGGAAACAATATTCATAATATTCAGAAGTACAGCTGTAAGAAAGTACAACCCATTTTCACATGAATCTAAAGTCAAAAGTAAGAAAGCAAGGTGGCACGTGCTTACAGGCAGCTCTGATCAGCATCCCCTCTACAACTTCTCTTACTGACAAATGGGCAATAGAATCAATTGTACATCCTACCAAAACATCAAAAGGAACATAAAAGCAGGTCATAAGCTAAAAGACTGAGAGAAAATGGTCTCTGTTAAAATACACCTCATGAATAATTAGAAAAACCCCTAAAACAAACCCACAATGGGGTTCCACTTTGCTGTGGTGTAGTCACACAGCTAAGAATCCTGCACTAACAGGACAAGAGATCTTGCTCGCATGGAAGGGTACAAGTGGGTTGAAAAGGATGCCTGACCAGTCTCTTCTCCAGTCAATGCTTGTATTGCACTTCCACACTGGGAGCTCACGTGCCAGCACCTCAGAGCCACCTGTCCATCAGGGATCACCTTAGCAATTGCATCCAGCACCTGCAGTTATGGAGCAGGAAGGGGACCATGGCTCTGTAATACAGCAGGTGCTGCTCCCCAGACCTTGGTCACTGTGGGCATGGATCCTGGGGTAGAGAGGAACAGCATACGTCTGGGGAAGGAGCAGAGGGGAAGGAGTAGGACTGCACAGGATGTTGCAACTCGTGTTGCAGCTTGTCTGAATTTTCTAACAGTTTCCCTGAAGGTGGATGAAACTTGCATGCTGGAGGTGGTGAGAGAGGGGTAACTAGGTTTGGGGGGAAGGGAAGTGCCTAAGTGTTTTGTCAAATGCAGTCTTTAGGACAGCAGCATGTGTACGCTGGCTGAACATCTGGGGTGCACACTGGAAGGAGGAAAATATGTCACTGAATTAGTGCTGTGGGCAGTTATATGCCAGAGGTGTGACCGAGGAGCTGGGAGGTGGCAAAGGATAGTGACAGCTGAGCACAGGATTGCCCATTCAGTGTGGAGAGCCCCAGTCCCTGCTGGCTTGGCTCAGCCCGGGCACACCAGGGCAGAGGTGCTGCACAAAACCCCTGGTATCCCCTTGCTAGCTTTTCTTCACCCTTCCCCACGGGGAAAGGCCTGTACCTGGGGGCCAGCCCTGGCTCTCACCAGGCACAGCCACATGCCCGCTGGCACCAGCGCAGGCAGTTTCCACCGCGCCAGCCTGGGCGCTGCCCAGGGTCTGCGGCGTAGCTGGCCCCCCGCTGCTGCGGCTCGCTGCCTGCTGCTCAGCTGTCCCATGCAGCAGCCCTGGGGCTTGGGTTACAGGACAGTTTCTAACTTTGTGCCTGTCCCAAGGCATCAGGGCAGAGGCACATGATTTGTAATTTATGAGGACACCCATAGAGCTGTCACTTTCAAGGCAGGTGTTGAGAAACTGGCAAGCGGCCCGAGCAAAGAAAAAGACTGACCTCACCCCGAAATAATGGTGGCCAACATGGTCACAGGACAGAGAGCATTGACATAAGTGAGCTTTAAAAATAAATAGGTCATCCTGCTAGACTAGCTCACTGTCTTATACAAAGAAGCCATGAGGTACTAATTTATAGTAAAAGTAGGAGTGTAAACAGCTATTCAAGGGGTTGACGAATGTGTAGCATTTTGAGTCATAATTTTATTTAGCTTTTTTAATTCTCAAACCCAAATCAATTTTTAAGTCACACCACTAGACATAGCATCAGAATGAGTGTCAATCTTTCAATGTCCACACATGATGGTGCCACCAGACACTGGGTGGCCATGACCGTGGAGCGGTCGTTACTCTGTGCTGCTGCTACAGCCACCTCACCTCGAATCTGAGTCACGGCAAAAATATAAAATGGCCGTTGGACTAAATGATCATTATAGGTCTCTTCCAGCTGAACTATTCCAGTCTGAAAATGAAGCAAAGGCCACAAACAAATAAACATTTTGCTACAGAGGACAGCTGCTGAGTATGTGTGAATACAGCCGAGCCTTAGGAAAACATTAGAGGAAATCTAAAGAGGAAGCACCTATTTCTCTCCCTAACCCAAACTTTGGAAACAATCTTGGAGCAGGCTGGTCTCCATTCAGATCTGAGATGGGGCAGAATGCTTTTAAACAAATGATGGTTTGCAAAATGTGCTTCGAACCTCCTAAGAGGAGAGAAACAGGATTTGGCTTAGCTAGAAACCTGATAGTTTCAGTAGTTAGGAGAGTTAGTAGAGGCCAATAGTGACTTCGATTGACATCCACATCCATAGTATACTTGTTCCTGGATTTATGGCACCCATTTAATTCCACACACATCTGAAGAGCACTTACTGCAGCTCCTGCTCTCTTCAGCTCAGTCTTTCATTGGAGAGAGAGAAAGGATGATGTCCCTATAGAAATCTCTTTAAAAATAATGCTTTCAGACCACCTGAATGGTGCGAAAGGAAAGAACAAGAGCAGTGACTAGATAATGGCTAAAATATGCCCCTCAGCAAGAATCTACAGCACCCTTGCCTTTAGTAGAACTGCTTTTCTCAGCCAGCAAACCAGAAACAAATAATACCAGCATGGAAAATACTTGGTTTTGATTTGACCAAGAGTGCCTTTGAGTCAGCTGTTAATGTTTTGTCACATGGTGACCGTTCCCCATCTGAGTAACTAGGTGAACTACCATAAAAAGTCCAGCATCGCTGGCATTAAGCTGTTTGTCAGGCTTGTAAAGCAGTTGCCTAAATCAAGACATCAAGTTACCAGAGGTCAATAGATCACTATTTCATGCTTGATTATTTCCATGCTCTCTCTAAAAAGTACTTGCTAATTTTCAGTTTCTCAGCTAACCCTTAATGACGTCAAAAATGGCTTGTTCCAGTAAGGCACCTATCAGGCACCCGCTCTGCTGCTTCCCTTGTTCGGTTTTACATTCTCAGTTTATCACTCCAGGACAGGGCAACATTGTATCCCATGTACCACAATCCAACTTATATTTAATTTTTCCATTGCAACTTGCATTATGAACACAACTCCGACCTTTACACTTGTGGAAAGCTTCAGTACCTCAGTCCCGAAGGCATCACAGTGAATAGCAAAAACAGTTAAAACAAACCAGAAGAATAACAACTAGTGTGCATTTTAATGCCTTCCCTGTCCCACCTCAACCCCCCACGCCCCCCACTAAAAACAGAAAATAAAATCCTGTTTCTGGGACCCATTTTGTAAAACAGACAGAAAAGAGGCTCCAAGCAGTTTGCAACGTTTCATGGCAAATTGTAATTGACAGGCCAATTAAAGAAGAAATACCCTCAATAAAGCAGATTCTGTAAGCCCAAACATCTTATCAAAGTGACAGGCCACCTAATTAGCTTCACATGGAATTAGGAGCTTGCTCCCTGTTTCTTTTCCAGTAATATGGCCATCCTAATTATCCATATCCTATTTCGTTCATTTTGGCTGTAAACACCTTTCCAATACAATAGAACCCTCATTAATCAGCGTACTACCAATGAGGTTTGAGACAGCCATGGTGCCTATGCAGTTGTTCCAAGTTGGTGCAAGCCTCTTCAAGTGTTTTCTTCACTGCAACATAACTGAGAAATATATTGTCCAGCCTAGTGGCTATAATTTCTGGATAAGTAACTAGGAAAAAATTGACCCTGGAGAAATGTCATTCCCAGGCGTGTCAAAGAGCTATTATAGGCTGCCACAGGGCAACAGTGAAGTCTACAAGGTTGCGATCATTTAAGCTGTAATGTATCGTTAATTCACCTGTTCGTCAGTCAGTGGGTACTTTGCATAGTACCTGTCACAGAAATACTTAAAAAAAAAAAACCAAAAGAACCCCCCAAAATGAAGACCCCAAACACACACAAAAAAACCCCAAATTAAAACCTATTTTTGCCTTTTTTTTAGTTGCCTGCTCTGTGTGTGTTACGTTCAGAAAAGGGACTCTAAGCTGGGTTTTGATAGCTCAGCTGAAACAACTCTTAGTAATTGTTTTTGACCCTGAGGCGAGTAACAGAATTAAACAAGGCATATTAAAGATAAGATCTTATCTCTCGCTCCAGATTTTTGACACGTTTAGTGGTGATGACAGTCTACACACAATAGGATGAAACCCTGCTCATAATACCCCTCGGTCCAAGGCTCCATGATAATATTTTATCAATTATAAATGACTTCCCCAGATGATATTCAACTGCCTGTTACTTATATTCAGTAACCTGTTCTGGTATTACCAATTCAAATATTGGATAAAAGAAATATGACTATTAAATTGCAATATTTCGCTTACAACTGGATATACATTTTTTCCCTGCATATGCACCTAAAAGCCCTACACTCTTAGGTAAGGTGGAAGGACAAGTATCCTTGACTTTCTCTAGACTTGTGCTGCTAAATTACTTGGCAAAAGGCAAACCTAGCTAGTCAGAATTTTAAAAACTGGGAATATTTGACAACATCGTATTAGTGAAAACATAAAAGGAAGGACACAGTTAAGTACTTCTCACAGTACTGATCTATAGCCAGGAAAACCACTCACAGATATCTCTTGGGAAATTGGGCACACTGCGTCCCTCCAGGCTCAGCTCTGTAATTTACCTGTTGAGTAATTAAAAAAACAGGACTGAAGTTAGGGCTGCACCTAAGTCCTTCTTTATCACGTGGCCAGACAGAGGGGTGGCAGGGATGTGATATTTGGTTTGGCCTGGTTTCTTGAACAGCCAGAAATATGTTCTGGGCAAATTCACCAAAGCAGCATACAAATAATAGCTTGTTTTTTGCTAAAGTTGGTCAGTTGTGAGTCAACAGCAAACCACCCAGGCAGGTGAGAGTTTCACATGTTGGAGCTAAACATAAATAACCTCCACACAATAGCCAGAGTTGCTGGGAAGCTACTTGAAGCTTTACAGTTATCCTCATTATGTTACAGGTTGAGTAGGTTACGTGTTTGAAGGTAACCTACCAGCAGACATCTTGATTAGATATTTCCAGGCTGACATCACCCAAACATTTCACTTCTTGATAATTAATTCCATGCCGCACATATACAGTTGCAGTCACATAAAAGCTTTCATTATGATCCTGACACCCTCGTTAAGATTGTACGAAATTTTGCATGAAAGGAGGGATTCCACCTCTTTGTGTTTTTAGCAATACTATACATTCCCTACTCAAAGGGCAAGGGCTTTAGTTCTGGAAGGGCACAGTATTTTCAAGCACAGATGTTCACAGATGCAAGATGTTGTTTGGTGGAACTATTAATGTAGTTTAAAGACTATGTCAGGCAGAAGAAGGCCTGAATTATTTTACAGCTGTAGGCCATATTCTGATACAATGTGCGTATGTTGATTAAAGCTTGCTACACACAGTAGCCCACACTTATGCTTCCCTTCCTTGTCTAACCGGCCGAGCATGTCAGTGAAGAGAGGAGAACAGTACAACTTCTGATTTAAAGGACATTTCCTTTCTTGTTCTTAAACAGCTTTCCTTGCTATAATTGCTGTTAATGACCCAGTAACACTGTTTTTGACCCCAGTGCAGGTTGCAAGTGTGATCCTTGGCACCACAGCTATAAATGCCTCCAGCTTTCCCAGCACAGCCTGCAGTGCTCTCGGTTTGCACTTACAAGTTCCCAGCATACCCAGTTTCCTGCTTGCTCTTGTAGTCACTGAAGCAGCTTAGGTACTCAGGAACAATCTTATGGAAGTGCTTTTCATCATGAAAATTCCTTTGCTGGCTTACCATATTTTTTCACTACTTTATCTTTTTTTTTTTCCCCTTAATCCTTGCAATCAGGGATATTTCCAGCTCTGATATTATTAGGAGAAGGCTACAACATAAATATCAAAGGTGCTGTACACCAAACTAGGTCCAGACTACCATGCCAGCAGTCTTCCAGCCAGCTGGGTGGCCAAGGAGATAATAAATCTGATCCATGTAAAGCAGTTGTCCCGGAATGCCTCATTACCCAGAGACGAGTACGGGATCCAATTGACTAAATCGTCATGGCATCCCAGAAGACAGCACTTCTCCCTAGGCTTCACTCAGCAATGTCTGCAGTTGTTCTTGGCTGCATCAATGTTGTCTTTTATTCCCCACTCCTTCTCCCATTCCTTCATCACTCTGAAGTAAAATTTCATTTTGCCAGGGGAACTCCTTTGTCCTGTCTCCTTTCTAAGGCTACTCTGTCCCTTTCAGCATAGTCAGGGTCCTCTGTGTCCAGAGCCTCAGGGTGGTCCTCAGTAACCTGAATTATTCTGGCACTGTTGCAGTGGATGTTCATACTGAGCTTGACACAAAGTTACTCTGGTTCTAGCAAACTAATAACCTATATTTCCAACTATTAAAGGTGCTTGATTACACTGAACTCAAAATTGGAATTCTGACCAGGAAAAGCATACAAAAGTGTGTCTACTAAATTTTTCCAATACGTAAAATGTTCAGATGTTCATTGTTCAGTTGTTCATAGATGTTCAGATGTTCAAAATGTTCAGATGGTGCAGTGCTCAGTGTCCAACACAGAAACAATTCGGAATTTGTCTCAGAAACCTGCATTATATGCTCATCTGCAGATGTTTTTCTTCATTAAAATATCCTCTCTTTCATCAGATATGAAAAACTGTGCTGTCCTTCCACAGAGCCCAAGATGCTGCTACCCTGTTAACACCTGCTATATCCCTATGGACTGTGTAAGGGTAAAATGTTACCAAACCTAATGCAACAAACTTCTATTATTAAATCTCATTTCATTAAGGAACCATTAAAAAAAAAAAAAAAAGGCTGTTGTGTATTCTGTGGGAATCAAATCACAGTCAGAGACCCATTCATGACATTGGGTAGAAGAAAACAGCAACATGCTACTTCAGAAAGCCAGCAGCGTAAAGCACTGCTAGAAACACTCGATTTGGAAAAGAGATTTCTCAAATTTCAAGAAATACCTTCAGAAAGAAATCACTGCTCTTATTTGTAAATATCTGAACTGATTTGAAGAAAAGAACCACACGTCTCTGGGAAGCAAGGCCTGGGAGGACAAAGTGGAATGGATATCTCTCGGCGGAGATCTTGTAGGCTCATATTTCACAACCCTGTCTGTCCCCATTAGTTCCAGTTGCTAGAGGGTTTGAATGGGCTTCCCATTAAATGTTACATTTAGCTCCCTCCCCCACACCTTTTAAGCAACCCTGCTCCTCAGAGGACAGCTTGGGCTGAAGCAAATAGGACTTGTGTACAAGACTGTGTTTTGATACAGCCATGTAAAAGATTTTTTGCAAGCTAAAATGAGAAGTAGTAAAGATGTCACAAACTAAGAGCATCTGGAAGCTAAACACACAAAGATGTCGACTGAACTTCATTTGGAGTATTAATATGAGAACTTTTTGGAAATGGGAGCATGCTATAGATGTGAGATAACATGGATTGGAATTACTTATTATTTCTTTAAATTAAAATATAAGTGGCTTTTTATTTGGTGAGATACATTTTTAACATTTTCTGCACAAAGCTACAAGTTCCCGGACAATGTGCACTAAACTTTTCATTCCTAGAAGCATTTAACTAAGTGTTTAGGTCCCTACCTACTCAAGAAAGCCCTTCCTTAAGTGCAGCTGAATACAGGGATACTTTAGCATGTGGTTAGGTTCTCAATTGCAATCCATCTTTTTAAATCTAAAAAAGCTGTTACTCAGAGTTGGTTTTGTGCAGAAGCAATTAGCTGTCATTGCTTCCTGTGTCCTAACAAGTAGAAAAGGCAGGCTTTAGTTTGGTCAATGCAAGAGAGTGGGCCAAAGCTGTTGATGACAGGCAGGTTGGCATTGTCTTGGCAGGGGATGAACTGTCCTGGTCTCAGCAATTCACTGCAAAACTCACTTGAAAATCCAAGGTGTGAAGGAGGCCAGCCTTGGGAGCTGACATCAGTGTGGAAAATGAGTTGGTAGTCTCAAACCAGGTGGTTTGGAATGGCAAAAAATCTCCAGCACTGACTGATACCCTTGATGGCAGAAGGGTACTGGAAAGGGTATCTTATTGGAAAGGGGAAGCACAAAGGAAAAGGTTTCTGGAGCAAGTCATGCAAACAGGTCAGCGCAGTAGGAACCAGTGACAGTGACACAACTGCATCTTTTAGACACGCAGTATGGAAAGACAACCTGAGATGCTTTTCTAGACAAAGTAAGAATTTGCACAGAGAGAGACAGAGCGCAGGCAGCCTGGAGATATCAAGCAATCCCTAACTAATTCTGAGATACAGTTGCAAAAAAAAGAATGGTCCCGTATTCCTGTGGGATAAGCAGGGAGCTAGCAACTTGAGTATCTTGCCCTGGTGTCACCTAGAAAATCTTCCACACAGATTAAGGCAAAATTTTGGGACTAACTCTCTCCCGCACTGAGAATCTTGTCGCTGAAACCACAGGTACAGCCAAAGTCTAATTCACAGTCATTTTTTCTTTAATTCCCCTGATGGCAAAGATGAGGAAGGAGGAAGAAGCAGCAAATTCCCCACCATTAGGAAAAACCGGCCACAGGAACAAAACTTTTATGGCTGCCTATGTGGGGACAGCCAAAAGATGGAACACACCAGCTATTAGATAACCTCCAGCTCCTCTCATCTAGCTGAAGCATGTGTTACCGCACCATCTCATGCACATTCCCAGCCACCACTAATTCATTACTTGCAGACCTGCCCCCTTTCCCTAAAAATGACAGATGCCGGTGCTCTAACACGGGCCTGCCCAGATGCATCTTTCCGCTGTCCCGGCCTCCGCCTGGCCGTCCCTGCAGGAGGCTGGCTGGCATGGTGAGTTAAGCCTAAGATTCTCAGGATTCCCCACAACATAACAGCAATGCTTCAGAGAGTTACTGCAGCTTGTTATGGAGGATGCCATGCATGGTTACTAGAGGGTATATTTTCATTTAGTCTGAATGCTTGGCACCCTCGGACCGTAAACAGAAGCCTAGGTAGGAATAGATGGAATTGCTTACTTACACTCCCAGTGATGAAAATGATTAGTCAATTAACTTTACTAATATACAGCATCTTGTGAGAAGATAAGATGTCAACAAGCAAAGCTAGCCTCCAGATCATGTCAAAAAGAACAAGCCTGCTGGCATTTAGGCTGATTTACAGTGAACTATGACAAGTATGCAAATTATGAGAATTCCCTTTTATGTTTACATTTGTGCATTTTTCTTTGGCTGTTTCTGATGATAGACAGATTAGTGTGGCTACTTATAATTTGATCTCATTGACAGGGGAGCATTCAGCCTGGAGAGACATCCTGCAGCCCCAGCTTCCTGTACTACAACAGGCTGAGGGCACTGTGTTGGTAAATAGCTTCAAGGGGAAAATGGCAGCTAAAATTAGCCACGATGACATTACAGGGATCACTAAAAAAAAGCCCAGATGAAAAAAGTTTATAACATGAGACAGGTTCAATTAGTTATTCGGTTCATTTAAGTAGTCCAGCTGGACAATTATAGCCAGCTACCAATTCCATTACATAACCATGAAGCAATGTCCTCATGAACTTCTATTCATGCACCACTGTATCCATCCAGGATCTTTAAATCTTTCAGTTCTCTTGTCAAACCCAGCCCTCCCCTTGCACAGGACAGCTCCTGGGCTATAATCTAGCTTGCGTTACCCACACTACATAATATAATTTATTGGTGTCTCAAGCTGTGTAGGTACTTCACACTTTCTCCAACTGAACGGCCACCTCAGGTACTGAATGTGGTATGATTGAGGCTGGCCTGGACCGGAGGTTTCCATCCATTCTATGCAAATGCAACTTCATCCTCTAACTGTGCATTTCTACCTTCCCGGGTGGCTTTACTCTCCCTCTGCTAATCTGCTGTGCTCATTTGGCCAGAGGAAGTAGAGCTCTACAGCTCACAGTCAAGCAACAGCCTTCCCTCAAACACATCTAGCTGAGTGAAACTGCTTAAAGAATGAATTTTACAAAAGGTCCTTGGGTCAAAACTGCCCCGAACTCACAGTTTGACAAAAGTCACGTGAACAGTCCTACCACAGTAACTCTGTGAACTCTTCATGTCTTTGATTTCAGTGGGCAGTTTTGGTGAAGAATAAATCCAAGTGTTATGCACTCCAGAGAGCACACTTTAGAGAATTCCTGTGAAAATTTATTTTCTGTCTGTGATGAGAGTCACTCAATACAATTTGGACTCTTGAGGATATTGGGGGTCCTTTCAGATAACCAAGATGGCTCACTGCAAGGAATGGCCAACAACACTGTTGGGAATATAAGGATCAACATGACTATGTTTGTCTGTGTGACCATATAAACCCAAAACTGCCTGCATCTTCCTGGCCATTTCTCTGCATCTGGACATCTTGTTTGGACTAGCACTAGCAGATGTAGTCTAGCGTCAGCGGCAAGAAGACAGTTCTGGCAATGAGTAGCCCTAATTTTTGGTCCATTTTCTTGTAGGGACCTTGCTTTGCACGTGTCAGAACAAGTTGAGGCAACATTCAGACCATAAAAAAACCACAATATTAAGGATCATCTAACACTGAAATGAGAATTACTATCTATGTAAAGAGTTGTGTGTGGGTGCACTCACAGTGGATAGAAATATGTTTATACAGCTCTTCAGCTTCAGCTGTAGGGGTTCACCATTCAAATTTTTTGCATCCCCGAATTCAAAGCCAAGCTGTAGATCAAAATGTCCCTGGCACAATAAGGTACTTGGTGGACACAAAGCAGATCCACTTTTAGATCTTTTCAGGTTGTACTTAACTGAATGCTCCGTGTATTACCAATTTTCTCATTTCTGGTGTTTGTCTCTACCGTGTTGCGCTGTAAGGGACATTTCAATATTGTTGGCTACTAAGTCTTTTTTTTTTTCATGCATATTGGTAATTCTCTCTCCACCCCAAAAATTTTAAAAATTGAAATTAGAGTTTGCATGTATATTATTTTAATATAGGTATGCATTACTTTAATACAGGTATATGCAAATTACCTGTTGATTTGAAAATTCATTACATCAGCTGGAAAAATGAAATTTTCCATTGCAAGGCTGTATGAATTATCTGGAAGACTCTCTCTCTCCTAAAATCTAGTATCACTGTGCTAACCTCTTGCTGCTAAGTTCCGGAAAAGGTGAAAGACAGTTCAAAGGGCAACCTACCCTAGCACAGGCATAAAAGTCAGGTCCAGTTTAATTTTTTGCAGCAAACATAATCCTCCAAGGTGACCTACAAAGCTTTGTGGTCACCAGCATTCCCAGCCACCAGCGAGGGCTCATGAGGAAGCAGACCCCATGTAATCACAAGTGAGTTCTCAGCACAGCTCTTCCATTCCCAGCCCATCCCCATGTCCAGTGAGATGACACAGGCTTCTCCTTTGGCCCTGGCTGACAAGTGGACATGAAACCTGATGGCAGCCCCAGAGTGCACTAGCCCATGACACAGTTTCCACCCAGGGGAGTTTCCAGCCCTTGCAGCCCCACATCACCGAGAGGTAGCTGGGCTCTGGGATTTTTCCAGGCACTAAGCCAGAGGAAGGAAGGATGGGATACCCATATCCAGATTTGACTCACTGGAGGTAGATTTCAACCCAAGGATGAGGCCAGGAGTCCCCAAAGACACAGGTGACTGTCACATGTTCTCTTCTTTGCTGGACAGACTGCCTCAAAGCATCAGGCATGGCCTGAGCCTTTGTAGCCACACAGGGTCAGTGGTCACAGGTCACCCCATGACAAGAAAGCCCTTGCTGGTGGCCTCAAACCCTTCATTTTAGTCCCTTATTCAAGGTCAGAAAGTTTGCATATGTTCTTCTTGGCCATGGATTCCTCCCATTTAACGGAGAGATAATACCAATACCAGTGCCAATGCCAATGCTAATGCTAATGCCGTGAATGGAGGAAAAGAAAACCACCTAACATGTCAGTAGCCAACCAATTATTACAATGTTATCATCAACAGCTCTTGACTACAGCATGTCCTGAGCAGCCCAGATTAATTGGATCCAATTCTAGCCTGAACTTGTCTCACATATCTGTAAAAATGTTAGAAGGGGGTTCAAAGGGCAGTCTACCTTGGTGCAGGCAGAACAGTCAAATGGAGTTTACTTTTCTTCACTGGGCATTACCTACAAGGCTACATAGTCACTGGCATTCCCAGGCATCAGCTGTGAAAAAAACCTACACATCTCAACACTCTGAAGGTTTGAATTCATATCAAAACTTTGAGAGAGTCCAGAAGCGTAATGATGATGCAAAAAAAAAAAGTCTCATCTGAGTGAATCCTGAGTGTTAGCCAAACATTGCCACAGTTTCTTCAGGGTACAGGAGGATTTAGACAGCAGCTTCCAGACAAGGGAAGGGGGAGAAGCAATGTAATGCCGTCCATCTTTGCCTTCTTATATGGCTGCCACATGCTCCAACAAGTTACGTACTCTCTACCAATTGCAGTAGGTACTGCACTTCTGTTGGCCACATGAAAGCTGCTTGAAGGTCTAAGAGTCTGGTGAAATCCTGGAGACTTCAGAATATGAAGCTGTTTTCTTTGCCATTTTTTTCTGTGAATGGCTGTGCAAAACTGAAAATTCTTTGGAAAAATTATAAGGAAATATGTTCCACATATAGAGAAGAGATACTTTTTCTTAGAATGAACAGTAGGAGAACCTCTAGAGTATTTTCTTAAAGCTGCTGAGCATCGTGTAATCAATTTTCCCTCTATAAAAATGAAGCTTTTCACATGATGTTACTTCACTGGAAAATTTGACGCTTTGTGTCATTAATATTCCTCTATTCCTTAGGTCAAATGACTTAGTATTCTGTAGTGTTAGCAGTACAAAAATGTCTCCACATACATGTTCACAAAGGAAAACTGAATCTTAGCTATTATCTCTATTTTTATTATTCGAACCCAAAGAACACATATATAAACACAATGTCTTTGGAAGAAGTGATGTAGCTAGACAAGCTGATAAAAGACATTACTTTTCTTGCAAAGTTTGTATCTCTCGTATTCTTAAACCACCCAGGATCGTACACTAGTAATTCCACTATTTAGACTAGAAATAGACACCTGCTTTTCTAACTAAACAGTGTCATTCACACCCTTAAAGTTAAGAAAATTTTGGTTTGTTTACAAACAGCCCACATGGACATTTCAAACTTCGCTTACTAGAAAATAAACAGCTACAAGGAAATTTGAAAAACACTGGGGAGGAACATTGCTTCCTGGGGTTTCAAAACTTCAGAAACTTTGCACATCTAGCTCTAAATAGAAGCCAGCAGAAATTACCCAGAGAATAAAAAAAATACACAAAACAAACTGCTGAGCAAATAAGCTGTTTTAAGCACTTGTTTTAACTATGCCATGGTTCTGTTGGTCACATAATGCTAGAATATACCTTATAGAAGAGGGAGATATGCCCAACTTTATTAAGCAGAGGCTATCTCAGAAATTGAGATGAAAGAGGCATCAAAGATTGTTCCTACTTTGGAAGCAAAAGAGGCACTATTGGGATAATACAATTTATATACCTCCCTCATTTTCTTAACAGAAAGGAAGAAAACAAGAGTTACATCACTGATTCTGAAAACTACTAGGCATTATCTGCTGTCATGAATACCTACACAAGTCATTTGGAGGCACATCTCTGCAGGTTCCTGCATTCCTGCCAAACCCCTAGTACATGTCCAGTGTAAGAGAAATGCTGTGAAATAAAAATGTGAGCTCATCATATGAGCACATTTATCCTACTGGGCCCTGAGAACAGTAACGTGGGACGGGACTAAAGGCTGGGGAAGTACCTATCATTGATTACTACTTTAAAATGAATCATCCTACATTGGGTGTCTGACTTCATCTTATTTTTATCTTGTAGATGGTGCAACACAGTTATCAGATGACCAGCATTTTGTTAAGCCATCCAAATCCTTAGCCAATGTCCTTTGTTTAAGGTGTCCACCAGTGCCATTCTGTAAGTCAACATTTATTATAACACAACTTGTATGTAAAAGTTCACCTGATATGTCATATCTGTCACATGTACCAGTAGTACTACTACTGATGGTACCACACACACCTCAGGGCTTTGTGCTAAGGATGCAGCAAGGGCGTATGCTATTCAGTCCCACAAAGAGAACCCATTTTCCTTATCACCCAGCCCGGGGACTGTGCTGTCAACTTTCAAACATTTTTTAAAGTTAGTGTGTCACCTGCTCCAGTGGTAGCCTGGTTTCTGTATGATCAGCCAAGATCTCAAATATCCTGACTGCTGTTCTACAGCAGCAGTCAAACTGGGAGCCATAGACTCCAGTCCCTGAGGACCCACTCATTCTAATGTCTGTTATGGGTTCAAGCATGTCGAAATTCAGGTTGTGGAAGCAACAAACTCCTAATTTTTGAACTAAATAATTCACAGCTTTATTAAAAACCCAGTTTTCACCCTCCCCATGGATAAGTCACACGCGGAGAGGCATGCAGTCAAAATATTCAAGAGTTAGTAAAGCATTTCTGTCTTAAAATTGCTTTAGGGGAAGCCTATTGGTAGATACTCCAGGACTCAGCCTTGGATTCAGTAAGGATTTCAGCAATAACAGGAGCAAGATCTTCCACAGGACCCAGTCTGTGCAACCTCCCTTGGTAACCCACCAACCAACACAAAGTTAAATAGTCTTCTGCCCTAAGTTCACAGCACATTTTGTGTGCTCTTAGCCACACAGCAGTGTGGGTGCATACATAAAACTTTCGAGATATAAAACCAAAACCCTTCCACTGCACATATCATCCTGGGGGGAAGAGTGAGGCAATACATGTGGGGTAAGTGTTAATTGCATTGCATGAAGCAATACTGTAAGATGTTTGTCCAGTCTAATGATGAACGTGGTAACTGAATATATGGGGAGCCGACCAGAATTTTAGCATAATATCTCTGAACTGGAATTTGTGTCATCAAACTCTGTAAAACATGTCTAGACTTGCCTGCTGCTGCTAAGAATAGCACCAATCTGGACATAAAGCAAACTATATTAAATTCTGTGTATACTGTGGTTGAGGTCATGTCAATGGCTGTTCATTTTAAAAGGCAAAGCATGACACGCAATCTCACTGCTTATAGTTCCAGCTCCACAGAATATCATCCCTGAGGAACAGTTTGCTCAGTGAGGGCCTGGCATGACTAGCGCAGAAAAAAGAGCAGGTTTCAGAAGTGTTAAGATACACGCTCCTATAAAACTGTAACTTTGCAGGACAGCAACAGGCTCCTCTCCTCTTACACAGGCAGCTGCTCCAGAAATACTCACTTGTTTACTGTTGGCAGCGCGTGCACAAGGAGAGCACGCCTCCGCTCCTGCGCTGCAATTCAAAGGCACACGTAACGAGGCAGTGCATGCCTGCTGAATCCTCCTGTCAGCAAATCTTCTCGGTTTTCACGTCTTCTTTGCTACTTTGCAAACTCTCAGCTATTTTTTCCCAAGCTGTAACATGGGCACTCTTAGACATTATTGACATTCTCCCCCCTGCCCGTCATACACCTTGTTTCCAAGTATGGTCACTATGAGGGGACTGTCGCTTGGAGCCTTTGTGGAAAATTAATGGCAGACAGGAAAGGGCAAAAAAGACAGGACAGATGGCTCTGTCACCACCACCAGCCTGATGCCATGAGAGAGCTCCAGTGCCTTTGCAAATGCCACTCTGTTCCACAGACTTACTCTGAAGTTGATCCGCTTGCACCCTTGGCAGCTGTCTTTCTTCTTTTTCGTAAGATTTTACCTTGTCCTTTGACTTACCGGGCTCATCCACATGGCAAATCCAAAAGGTCAGTTTTTAAATTAGTGACTGGGTGCTGATGGTCTGAAATACTGTTTAACTATAAGAATTTTGGCATCTTGCTAGAAGTGGTGTTGAAGAGCGTTGTTAATAGGGCTTGTTTACTTGCTGGTTAAAATCCAAATTGGGTCAGCTGAGACCTGAAGGGGCAATGAGTAAACTTCTAATTTGGTAGGTGAATGGAGTGATGTCACCTCGCTTTATTCTTTAAACAGCATTCTGTCTAGTTTCACTTTCACAGTGAAACACATACCCATAGTATATTGGGTGCACAGTGGAAGCAAAAAGAGATGGGTCTCCTCATGTGAGCAGTGCCAGACAAACTGGGGTTTGGTTTATGCTTGCACTCCTGTAAAGATATAATTAGGATTTTATGCGTTTAAAACACGATGGACTTCAATAGGGTGAATAAATAGCGATGTGACACTGCACCAGGCGGTCAGAGTCTGCAGAGAGAAAGATAATACCCTGCCCTCTGAAGGAGCAGGGCTATAGCCTCTCCTTACGTAGTTTCAACCTATATGATTGTAATATTGTATGGAGAAAGTTCTGTGTTGCACATGTCCCAAGGCTGTTTGCTGCTAGGAAAGAACAATTCATGTCAGGTGTATTTGCCTGCAAAGACTAGCATGCTTCTAACACTTTGTTGATTAGATGCAAGATTAAATGTTTTTCATTTTTGTCTCTTCTGATATTGTAGGAGAACATTTCCAGGGTTGGGCAAAATTGAAAAACTGGAGAATTAGACTGACAACCAGAAGAGCCAGTGCTCTGGTGTTACTTGGAGTGGAGCCACTTGTCTGCATGTGGAAACACATCACTGCCCAAAATCTGCAGACAGTATTCAACTGTGGACATTGAAGAAATATCTGAGATCTTGCACATTCCTGGGGACATTAATGAGAATTCTGAGACAGAAGTCAACAGTACAGTACATCAATCGTGAGGGATTCTCGCCATTCCTGTACCTCATTCCAGGGGAGAGGTACAGGCTGTTTTCTTACTGCTAGGTATAGACCTTGCATGATGTCAGCCTTTCCCATGATGGTTTTGCACTGGTCACCGACACTACCGAGCAGCGGAATGTACTCTGCTGGATGCATAGCTACAGATTGCCTACAGGAAGACAGGTGACATCCCATCTTCTGAAGAGGAAGGAGCTTTTTCTATTTGGTAAGGCAGGGCTTTTTTGTCATCATAGCACTTCATCAGCAAGTCAGTGATGGCATTTATTATGCAGAAGCCTGCTATTCCACATCCTCAAGCAGGTTAATTTTATTTTCCTAATCAAAATCTTCTTCAAACCTGATTCAATGAAAATTTATGAAGTGAAAGTTTTAATCCAAAATGAAGCTTCACTCTGGGCAAAAAATACTCATTCTGTAGTGATGGGTTACAACTATGCCTGAATATAAAGTATGAAAAGAATTTACATAATCTGTCTGGAAAATGAACTAGAAATGACTGAGCTTGCTATGTTGTAGTACTGAGGCTACCTAAACCCAGCTTTGTGACATTAATCCACATATCAGAGAAGACCACTTTGTGATAGTCTGCAGCAGGAGTAAACTCTGGACTTATGGAAACGGAGGCTGAGCATCATATGTATCAGCTGGATTTCAGGAATATCCAAGATTTATCGCTCTTCCTATCATAAAGCAGCCATTGATATATTTTCTAGATTAACCTGAATTGTTTTGTATTCTTTCTGATTCTTTGAGCAGGAAGAACTTGTAGTGCAGTTACACCATTTCTAGCAGACCTCACTTCTGCTTCATGTTCAGAGAGATTAGAATTGGAGTGAATTTTATCATTAGGATTTACAAAGCAAGATGGTATGCAATGACAACATGAGGTTAAACAGGGAAAGGCGTAGGTCACTGTATGCCAACGTATCTGCTTAACAAAATGGTGGCCTTACCTTGTCCAGGCTTCACTGATATCTCAGTGCTCAATGCCATGAACAATAAACACCCTGCTCTGTTGCAAAGCCTACTATAGACATCATTATTGAATCTGTTGCAAACTTCCACACTCCATAAATACACTTAGGGTCATCGTCTTTGCTTTTTCCAAGATTAACCAGAATATATATTTTCCTCCCTTCCTCTCCCTTCTCATTTCTCTTGAAACATCCCCTAACACATTACCCCTACTTCTCCTTTTTAACTGGTCAGGTATTCTGTCCTTTACTCATCTGGATGACTTGGCTTTCTCAGTCCTGGCCTAGATATGACATTTCTACTCGTCCTTGCAGGATATAAATAATGAAGTGTTGTCAATTGAAGACAAGCATGGGACTTTTGTTTTTGTAGATGGAAGCTTTTGTTCATGTTTCCACCTGCTCGATATCATTTAGACTATCAAAATGCATCAGATAATTTCCTACTATTACATTTCCTCGTCAACAAATGCTATAATCCCTACGGGAAAGTTATGTCATGATGAATGGGAGGGAAGACTCGCCCGTAAACTCCATGGGAGGACAGATACTGTGCCATTCCTTAGCTTGTCTTCCACATCCCAGAAGCATGGACCTTGACCATGTTCAGGTTTTGTTCTGTGTCCCCTCTTTATATGGCAATAGGTATATGCTACCACCAGGAGACCTCACTAGGACAGTTGCAGAGGGAGTTTAGGAATATCAGGTTCTTAGGCAATCCACAAAGCCTAACATGAGGTTACTTTTTCCAGGCTGCAAGCCTGAGTCAGGTGCCTGGTGGAGGGTAACTAAATAACATCTGCCAGCTTACAGCGTATGCCTGAAAAACAAAGGTGTTGTTAGAATAAGCCTGGAGTTATGTGGGTAAACTTGGACTGTAGTTCCTCTCCTTGGCAGTAAGCCTTGGTGCTGTGAAGAGTCTGCATGAAGCCTAATGAAAAAGCAAGGTAAATAAAAATATACTTGTGTTTTTAATTGTTTCATTTACCAGACAGATGAGGAAATAATATTTTTCCAGGAAGAGCCTCACATTGGAAGTCAAGGCTATACCCCAAGACTGAATGGTCGTGGTAACTCCCCAGTGTCAATATGTGGTGGATAAGCACTAGATCAAGACTGACTGTTTTCAGAACAGACAAACCCACTGCAAATGGGGAGATGGAGCCCTCACGCCATTTCACAAGTTCAGGTGGGAAGAAAAGATGTGCTCCCTGGACTGCAGACCAGAAAGGAGAGTGTTGTCTGGACATAGAGCCACAGTGGACCAGGAAGACCTTCAGAAACAGCTGTGGGAAGATATGCTGGCTCTCTCAGTCATGTCTTCTATTTTCTCTTGTTCTCCTGCCCTACTCATCCTTCTGGAAGAGCAACACATGTGCTGCCAGTGTCAGCAAGAGAAAATGAGAAAGAGATTAACAAGTGGATAGTCTCTCCATCTTTGTTGCTCAAAAATATACAAGGAATACTGATGAGCTACTGCTAGCTGCATCTTGTTAGAAGAGAGACGGATCACACCATCCCTTTTTTCTGCTAGCAAAAAGTCTGTATTGATTCAATCCTCTGTCTTTCACTGAATGCCGAAGTCAGGTGGATCAGAAGCGATGGGGAGGCACGGACAGTCATGTTGCAGTGACAATGGATGCATTTTCAGTGTCTACCTGACACACAACTGGCTCATACTCACTGTAGTCTGGGGAGTGCCAAAAGACAAAGGCTACTCAAAATACTGCCTCCCAATCATCTCATCAGATACACTGTGTTGCGGCAAAGGGCTGGAAATAAGAAGGTCATGTGCAGTGACACAGAAGTCATATTCAGGGTAAGCAAGAGAGGAGGGGGGAAAGAATGGGGATGTTTCATGGGACTGGCAGAGAAAATGTTAGAAGTCAGGGCTATATGAATGTGACATATGCAAGGTCTTAGTAATACAGGATGCTTAGAATAGACTAGATGCCTAGGAGGACACAAGCAAGGTGTTGGATAACAAGTTATTAAATGTCAAGTGAATGAAGTGTGTTCTACACTGGGTCAGGTGAGTGCTAATTAATTATGCCCATGTCAGGAAAATGGATAAGCACTTACAGTTGCTCTTGAAAAGTGATTACATGACGTTGAACAAGGTGCCTGTATCACCTGGATGTTTAGGGTCAGAGACACAGTTTGCATGATATGATGGTTACAATAACTTCGTGAGGCACATTTAGTTCCTTATAAACAACAAACACGGAAAACCATAGGGGCTATTATTGAAATTGTATTGAAATTAAATGTGTCAGAATGTGGACTTGGGCGGCTTCTGTAATAGAGGAAATGTGATCAAAAGGCAAAGCTTATGTAAAATGTGGCATAGGTAGGTGGGAAAGTATAGGCTGGAGAGCCAGAGGGCTCTGCTGCTCACACCGGCAATAGATCAGAAGCAGGTCCTCTTCATATAGGTATGACTGTCACCTAAGAGAAAAGGGGTTAAAGAAACAAAGTCTCCCCTAAGATGAAACATAGACAAGGACCTGATTACCCCCAGACTAGCCTCCCTGCTCATCAGCATTTGGAACATATTGCTTCTTCATTCATCCTTATCTGATCTCTAGAATGGAAGATGCTTTGCTCCAATATTCCTTCAAAAAACATGAATTACGCTTATAGATAATCCACACCTCTCACCCTACAGGCTGGTTCTTGCTTTCTAAAATAAATGAAGGAGCAGGCTACAGATCTCATTTTCTTCTTCAGTTTGGAAATACTTTTTAGCTATTTGTCTCTGAAGCTGATTTTTGGAAGAGCTCAAGAACCAGAAAAGTGACATTAACCTTTCAGGGTGGCAGAGTGGAAAATGGAGTAGAAAGGATCACCAACAATTCTGACCATGGAGAGGAAGTTCCTCTAGTCAAGCTGAATTGACCACCTTTTGGGAACAAGTCCTTGTCAACTGAGCAAGGTGAAGGATGGATCAAGCTGCTCCAGCCTGCACAAGATTTAGGAACTGAACTGTGATAATGATTCACAGCAGACTGTGAGATGTGATATTAAACCTCTTGCTTTTTGTTTGTCCATTCCACCAGCTCCCTTTGTTAGGAAGGGTGAAGGGAAGGGTTGTTTTTTAGGGAAGGGTGCTGTTAATGGTGTGTTTATGGGAACAAATGTAGAGAACAAGCACATGTTTGGAGCATTGTCTCCACGATAACTCTAATACACTGTGAAAGTTAATTTCTATCAAATCAAAGGAAATAATTCTTCCATATTTCCAAGGTCTCTGGGAGTTCAGGGTATCACTTAGTCACCATCAGCTTTTATTATTTGATCCGACCCTTAAAACATTGGCAGTTGCAATTAGTCAATACATGTATCCAGAAAAACAAGCATCAATAATGTCAGCCAAAAGAGATACGTGAGTAGCTTCTGTATATAGATGACATTTGTTACTACTGTGGAGACTGAGATGAATATCGGTGTGTGACCAGGCTCAGACCGCAGGCTCTTCAAGTCTGCACAAGAGGTCCTTAATGACAGTTTGGCCATCTATACTGATACACTTTTTTAAACTGTTTCAGAAAGCCACAATCAGCATGCAACTTAATTCACTGACAGTAGCATCGGTCTCCATTAAACTCTTGCTATAGCAAGTACTCTGTCAAAAGGAAGTAGTGGGCAACTCGGAGATGGCAGGAAAGAGCACCTGGGCCAACGCTGCTCAGGTCAACTGGCAGTAGCAAGTGGGGAAGGTGAGACCCAAGAGCAACAAGGGTGGATTGAAAAAAAAAAGAATAACAGAAAGCCTTCCTACTCAATATACATTTGTAATTATTTACCAGCTCAACTCAAACAGGTAATGTAGATGCTTGAGTATTTTAGGCGGAATCAATCTTCTGACGTCCCTCAGACACTCATGACCTCTCTCTGTCCTTGTTTTCCCATAGTCTTAAATCAAATGAACATTATCTTTCCTTGATTGTGTTCACAGGTGGGCATGTACAGACTAACTCCTTAATGCTACGTCTTCTCTTTCATCAAGCAGAATGACAATAGTGACAAAATTAAGTAGAAAGTTTGCTTATGTATCCAAAGCAGAACCAGGGGATTCTGAGAAAGCTGTTGAACTGACGAATTAATGAACAATTAAAAATCAAAAGCTACTTTCCAGGAGAGAGGAATGTGTAATAACTTACAATTAAAAAAATCAGAAGCCATTGATTGGTGCTTCAAAGGGCAACGTTTAAATTTGTGTTAATCAGCAAAGATATCACTTTTCTTGCAGAGGGAGTCAAATGGTCAGGAAAACAGAAACAATAATGTGCACTTCAATAGATTCAAAGAAAAGAACATTAAAACATGTGGACCCTGAATCTTTTAAACAGAGTTGTTAACTGCTGAAGATGGATTTTTACACGCTTTTTGAAACTCTAGATTCTGCTATCAAAATTTTTCATACAACTTGACTGAAATATATCACGCAAGAGATTTAAATCCTAAGAGTTGACATCTCACTAATGAGGATGCATGTATAATCACGAACCAGGTCTAACTCCGGCAGCTCCTCTAACCCTGCTCCCCTCAGTGACAGCCCCCTTGCCAGTTGGACAGGTTGGCTCTGCCTTGTCTGGAATTTTCTTGATCTTCTCTCCTGAGTGGCAGCTGCTGGCACCCTGCAGGCACAGGGAATTCTGTCATACTGTGGGTCCGGCACAGCAGACGCCTGAGCACTGCAGAAAAGCCACCTGAGAACCTGCTAACTGAGGGCGAAGGGCACTGAAAAAGGAAAGGAAAAAGGAGGAGGCTGCTGCACCAGACCTGAAGATCTAGTGGGTTTTTAGTTAGTTTCTGCCCAAAAGGTAACCAGCACTATGTGCCGTTTTCTGCCTGCTGTGTACTGACTGACCTGGAGCCAGCTCCCAGCCAGCACCAGGGCAGCTCTCCCTCACTGCTCCCTCAGCCCAAGGAAGGGCTGGGAACACTCCTAAGGTGTCTGAGGTGGTTCTGTCTCCGTATCCTCCCATCCAAAGGGTAGCACACATTGTCACACCTGAGTTGTCATCTGGAGTTTCTCTGCCTCTGCAGTGTGGCTCACACCCACAAAGAGCAATCAGCCCAGTATCAATTTCCTCTGTCTTCAAAGCTTTTGTTAGACTGGAAGCATTTAAAATGCCAGACTGTTAATAGTGGCAGGTATTTGCAAAAGGGCAGCAAGCACATTTCTTACTGCTCCCTTGTTTAGTAAGTGTATTTCTTATTAACTTCAAGTATCTTGCTTTGTGCTATAACTGAAGACCTCTTGGAAATGTCTGTCAGAGCAATGTGTCTCAGACTGTCTCCTTAGCAGAGTTTTCTACAATGATTTTACTACTCCAGCCTGCACTATCCACTGCATTTTTCTAAGGGTAAAACTTTATTCTTATTTTTAACATACACATCTTTAAGCAGCTTAGGTGTTAGTTCCCTTAGAAGTTAGTTATTTTATTTCCCATCCCCATGTCTTCAGTATTCCAGAAAGCTCTCTCTCCACCTCTGTGCTGTGTGAGGAGGAGCCCAACCTGCCAGATAGGTATTTCATACCAACCCAGGGTGCTGTGCATGGTGTCCATGTCCAGGAAAGCATTTCCAGCCAGGTGTGCTCCTCCTCATAAGGACAACTGGCAGAGACCACTATGCAGCTCTCTGCTTATCAAAAGGATGTTAAGACCTAAATTTTTACACACACTTGTAGTTTTTTCCTTAGGAAGAATGCTTCAACAGAACAAGAGAGATGATCCTGTAAATGTGGGGAATTTGTTTGAGTGAAGAATGTCAGTTCTACTTCCTGTTGAGTCTTTCTGGTATTGCAGAGGAGGCCAGGGCTCTTCAGGAACCTGGAAGAAGGTAGCAGTGAGGATGACTGTGTTGTGAAGTGTAGGCCATGTGATTTAATACACCAGATTTGCAGTCAATATTGTGCAAGCATTCCTTAGGAAAAGGAAATTAAATGAAAGGGAGAGGAGAGGAGAGGAGAGGAGAGGAGAGGAGAGGAGAGAGGAAGGT